>PVKA01022370.1:0-37189 GCA_004027165.1 Ctenomys sociabilis
CCCTTTGCAGCCCTTCCTTTTCTCTAATTAACCCTCCAGAAGAGAAGCTGATTATTACCCTGCAAAATATGCAGTTCGGTTTACCCTATCTGTCTAAATATCAAACATCTTAGGCATAAAAATATGGAACGTAGGGCCGGGGGTATAGTTCAGCAGATTAAGCGCATGCTTAGGTAAGCGCAGCGGCCAGGGTTCGATCCCGCCTTCAGGTGCGCTGGCGATGGAGTCCGGGCGCGGTGGCACGCGCCTATAATCCCAGCACTAGGGAGGCAGAAAGCAGGAGGATCACTGTGAATGTGGGCTGCATAGTGAGACCCTATGTACAAAAAAAAAAAAAAAAAAAAAAAAAAAAAACTAAAAAAAAAAAAAATATGGAACGCTGGGCCGGGGAGATGGCTCAGTGGAATAAGCACTTCCCTGTCAAGCGCAAGGGCCTGAGTTCAATCCCTGGTTCCACCAAAAAAAAAAAAAAAAGTACATATATATATAAAACGCTTCGTGAATTTGTGTGTCATCCTTGTGCAAGGGCCATACTAATCTTCTCTGTATTGTTCCAGTTTTAGTATATGTGCTGCTATAGCGAGCACTAATGTCATGGATTTTGTAAGGATGTTCTTTGGAATATGGAATACTCCAAAAACCCATTAAAAAATTTTTTTAGAATGATAACTATAATCCTAAGTATACCCAAACCACTCTTTCTTTAATAAGCAAATGCCTTTTTCATCCCAACTCCAGAAGCATGGAAGAACAATGTAAACCTTTTCTAAAGAATTTCTGTTGAGTAGCACACCACAAACCATGAGCAATTTTTGAATCCTCCTTAAGCATCTTTCATTTTCATGTGTAAGTAGCTGCCACAAAACCCATATTCTCATGGGACCGGGGAGATAGCTCAGTAGAAAAAGTGCTTGCCTGGCAAGCACAGGGTCCTGAGTTCAAACCTCTGGTACCACAAAAAATATAAATAAATATATAAATAAATCATATTTTCAGTTTGTTTCCTCTTACATGTACACATCCTTACAGACATGCCTTTCTCTTTCCTCTGCTTCTGATCTTGAAGTTTTCTAGCACCCTCAGGATAGCTTTCCTTTTGTTCACATTTCTAGAACCCTTATTTCTTACATATCTTTTCTTCCAGCCTTTTCCAATGTGAGCAATTTGGCCTTTTGATTTCTCCTCTTCCATGTCATTCTGCTTAATATAACGGACATCTCACACATAGCTGCACAACAAAAATATTTTTCATCCCTTAAGGGACAGAAGATTATACGTAAACTATTAATGCAGTGGTAGAGAGGTTGCCTCCTGGAGAAAGATGCATTGCTGGAATTAGCACTGTAAAGTGTTATTATAGACCCTATGGAGATATATTTTTATAGTCATACATTTCCCACAATCAATATTCCATTGAAGATCTGTTTAGTGTTATTATTATCCAGACTTTGTAACTGTCCTAATGGTGAAGTAACTAGGCCTAGACTATACCACATGCATCTGATGTTTATTCTCTCAGTCTGGGTTATTAACCATTCAAAGAATTCCATGCCTGTTTTTGCTTTAAAAACAGTCATGTGTAGGGGCCAGGGAGATGGCTCAGTGGAATAAGCACTTCCCTGGTAAGTGCAAGGGCCTGAGTTCTATCCCCAGTTCCACAAAAAAAAAGTCACTCAATTAAAAAAAAAAAAAAAAAACAGACATGTGCTATGATACCATAGAAGACAGTAGCACATCCAGAGGTCCCACGGATCTGTTTCTTTCTTCAACAGTGTTTGGACAGAACAGACATGGGGACTCCCTCTTTCATCTTCCCATCCACCCCAGATACAAATTTCAGGACCATCTTCTTGTCTATGTCCTCCTTCCAGGACCGGACAAGACCATTCTTTTGTGGGTAGCTCTTACTGCTGATCAGCCATGACCTCTCAGATTTGTTAGAATTATTCCACCAAGGTGGAGGCTGCTGTCAACCACTTGGTGAACCTACACCTGTGGGCCTTCTACACCAACCTCTCTCTGGGCTACTATTTTGACCAAGATGATGTGGCTCTGGCGGGTGTGGGCCATTTGTTCCTCAAGCTGGCCAAGGAGAAACGTGAAGGTGCCAAGCACCTCCTGAAGATGCAAAATTGACGTGGCAGCCATGTACTCTTTCAAAACATGCAGAGGCCATTTGAAGATGAGTGGAGTAAAACCTTGGATGCCATGGAAGCTACCCTGGCCCTGGAAAAGAACCTGAGCCAAGCTCTTCTGGACCTCCATGCCTTGCACTCTGCCAAGACCAACCCCCCTGTGATTTTCTGGCGAACCACTTCCTAGATGAGGAGGTGAAGCTCATCAAGAAGAAAGGTGAAGGGGCCAGGGAGATAGCTCAGTAGAATAAGCACTTCCCTGGTAAGCGCAAGGGCCTGAGTTCAATCCCAAATTCTGCCAAAAAAAGAAGAGTGGTGAACGCCCCTCCAACTTCTGCAGGCTGGTAAGCCCCCAAGGAGGGTACCTCTTTGAAAGGCTATCCCTTACACATGACTAGGAGGTCACAGAGCCTGGCAGTCTCTGAGGGGCCCCTATGTACCTGGCATCAGGGCTTTAGCCTAACCCTCTCCCTCTAGCCACTAGGCAGCTTTCTCACCTTTCTGGAGCCCCCTCCCAAATCTTGGACCAAAAGAAAAACCCTTTTACAAGAAAAAAAATAAAAGCATAGAAGAGTAATACACACTTATGTAATCAACAAAGGTGTCAAAATAAATCACTGGGAAAGTGTCAAATAGTTTTTAAAAAACTATGTGCATATTTTTAAAAATGAACCTTACCCCTTACCTGATCATATACAAAATCACTTAGGATGACCGTAGACATAATTGTAAAATCTTCAACTGTAACACTTTCATGCACTGGAAATTCACAAGTCTATTAAAACAGTATACAGAAAGCACTAACCTTAAAATTTGATAAATTATAATTAAGAAAAATAAAAGTTTCTGATTATCAAGACAAAAGTTACAAGCCAAAGACTGACCAAAAATATTTTTAATGTATGTGTTGGACTGTATTCAAATACATCTGCATCTGTTCCTGAAAAATAAACACATCTATAGTTTAGTGTCTTAAAACGGAAATGTTACTCATTTCTCATGCTTTCTATGAATGAGGAAGAAGGGAGCAATTTGGCTAGATCTAGCTCAAGCTTTCTCATGATATTGGATTCACATTGTTGCCTGGGACTTTAGTCACCTACCTTGACTGAGGATGAGGATTCATTACGAGGTAACATACTTGTATAATGAGATGGTACTGACTATTGGTGAAACATCTCAGATTCTCCCATGCTTTCTATATAGCCCTCTCTGCAGGTCTGCTTGAGTATTATACTCAGATGGCAGTTGATTTGCAAAGCAAGTTGCCTTTAATAATCAGGTCTCCAAAGTCACATGTAATCATTTTTCTATATTTTATTGATCATACAGACCAACCCAGATCTGATATAGAAAACAAGGACTAAATAAAGATGTGGCTACCAGGAGGCAAGGATTCATTGGGTTATCATGAATTCTAGCTGCCAGGCTGGTGGTGCATGTCTATAATCCCAGCTCTTGGGAGACTGTAAACAGGCGGATCACTATGAGTCTGATCTAGTAGTGAGACCCTGAACACCCTGTAGACTAAAAATACAACAACAACAACAAAAAATCTAGCTGCCATGCTGACAGAGAGCTCAGAATCAAAATATATAAAAAATTACTGCATATTAGAAACAACATGGTATCCCAGTTAAAGATGGCTAAAGGGCTAAAGCAGATATGGTTGTACACAGCTATAATCCTCACTGTTTAGAAAAATGAGAAAGAAGAATCACAAGTTAGAGGCTAGCCTGGCCAATTTAGCAAGTCTTTCTCAAAAAGAGCAGGGAATGTACAGTGACAAAGTGCTTGCTGCCATGCTCAAGTCTCCACTACAGAAAGGGGGAGTTGAAAGTCTTAAACAGATACTTCCCCAAAATCTGCAGTTGTGAATAAATGTTCAACAGCTTTGGTCATTGGGGAAATGCTTAATAAAACCCCAATAAAATACCACTGTATACACACTTGAGTGGTTATAGTTAAAAGAGACTGACAATGATGTGGAGCACTTGGGACTTTCATCCATTGATGACACAAGTGAAAAATGTATAGCATTTGGTAGAAAGTTAATAGTCAAACATTTTAAAGATGAGTAAGGAACAAATTGTGGTATTATTTTGTGTATTTGCAATATATGTGCTACTATAGTCAAATTCTTGTAAAATATAATTCATTGTTTCATTACTAAGCAGTGTAAAGTGCTACTTAGCAATAAAAATGAACTACAGATTATTGCAGTATGAACAAAATCTCTCAAAAATCACTAAGCTAAAGAAGCAGGATCCCAAAGTATATACTGATAATTCCTTTTATATGTAGTTCTGAGCTAATTGATAGTGAGAAGATATGGTGGAAATTAACTGTATAAGGCATGGAGGAGCCATGAGGCATGATAGAAATGTTCTATATCTTAATAAGGATATGAATCACTCAGGTGTATATATTTCAAAATTCATTGAATTGAATGTTGATTTGTGCATTATATGATATATAATTTTTACTAACAATGGTAATAGATAATGAACTCCATATTGTATATTCTCTTTCTCAGAGATAAATGTGAAGCCACTTCTTATGTACTCTGAGTTTAAGCAAATAGTAAATATGTTCATGATAACAGGAAATACTTTTCTCAAAATGAATTTATAGTTTTGATAGATGTATATAAATATATTTATAGCAATTATCAGTAAGGTAATTAAAAATGAAGAATATTCTATAGTGTAACTCAACATTTTTTAAATTGTCAAGGTTGAAAAATACAAAGGATGCTTAGGAAGCAAAGGCATGCATTCCAGGATAACCTGGCCCTGCACAGCAATACCCTGTCCCCAAACCAAAAGAAAGCAAATAGAAAACAAACCCAAAAATAGAGTAGGGTGTTAGAGTAGGTGCTCCAAAACTATATCTGTCTATTAAATCAATGATTAAGCTGCAAAAACTGTCACCCCACTTTTTCAGATCTATAAAACACTTTAAAACAACCAGAGGAAGTGTTGGCCAGATAGCTCAGCGGACTAAAGTGCCTGCTTAGGCAGAACACAGCAGCAGGGATTCAATCTTGTCATGCTGTGCTGGCCCTGGCCCCCGAACACACTGAGAAGGCCATTGAGACTGGGCATGGTGATGTACACGTGTAAGCCAAGTGCTTGGGAGACTGAAAACAGGAGAATCACTATGATTTGGATCTATGTAGTGAGACCCTGTAGACCCTGTACTAAATACATTTTTAAAAAAGGGGGGGGAATGCTTCAAGAAGAAACAAGCTGCTGAAATTTGTTAAGAAACCACTGTATTTTAATTTATGTGGTGACCATCCCTTGCTTTCCAGCATGGTGGCAGCTATAAAAGGCTAGTGCTCTTAATATATTTTGCTGGTGCTAGAGAAACAGTGCAAACCTTGTTCTTAAAGTGCTATGGATGTTGGCATTGACAGTCTAGTGGCTCCCTACTAATAAGTCAGGGAATTTGCTTTAGTTTTGGCTTCCACAAGCCTTGGAGGGGCTGAGCAATATTTTTCAGAACCATCCAAGATAAATATACTAGCTATAGTAATCTGGAACAGTGAATAAACTGAAAATCTGAGAGGAGAGAGGCTGTGTAAGGGGATACAAGCTCAAAGGTTTTGAAATGTTCCACCATGTACTTTGAAATCTTTTTAGCCTGAAGGTCTTACTTTTCTCATTGTTGGGACAAAATACCCAACACTCAAAGGTGGGAAGGGATTTTATTTATCTTACAGTTTGTAGAGATTTCAGTCTGTAATTGTCTGTCTCTGAGGCAGGGTGGCACATGTCAGGGGTAACAAAAGACACCAAAAGCAACAAGAGTAAGGAGAAATAAGCCTCTATCTGCCCCTTTTGTCTTATCCACACTGCTGAGTTTTGGGTTGTGCCAGTCCAATCAGTGAACTGATCCAGCAATTGCTCACCCTTAATCCCAGCATTGAACTATAAATACGTCACAAACTTCTGAGAAAGCCACGTCTAAAAGTGCAGGAGGCTTTGGAGGTTGTAGAGACATCTGGGCATTAAGCATAACACTAAGCTGAATGAATGCTCAGAAGAGACCTTAGAAGACCTTAAACTTTCCCTTATGGTTGACTTTAAGGCCCTGTGCAAGCAGGAATCTGAGATTTAAAAAAGTTGAAACGATCTGGCCAAGCACTAAAAAAATGCTCATTAGGAAGCCATTCTGCAAGACCCAGAGATTATTTCTCCCTCTTTGATTGGAAACATTTATGACAGACTATCCAGTTCCTTCCTGATAGCTAAGGTAACAGAACAGAAGCTCAGGCCTGACAAAGAATATAGTCCTCACAAAGAGTGTAAGAGTCATTAAACTGACAACTGCAACCCATGATAAGAAGCAACAAAAGTAAGAATCCAGTTTCCAGAGTTACCACATAATAATATATAAAATGCCCAATTTTCAGTTGGCCATGGCTTCCATACCTGTGATTCCCATCTGCAGTACTTGGGAGTCCAAGACAGGACTCCCTGAATATTTGAGGTTGGCTCAAGCAACTTATTAAGACCCTGTCTCAAAAGTAAACAACCAAAAGAGCTGGAGTTGTAGCTCAGTAGTGCAGGCCCCTACATTCATTTCCCAGTACTGGAGGAGAAGGTGGGGGCAGTTTTGAACAAGAAATAGTGCAGCACAAAACCAATAAAGTATGGCCTAGTCACAGAAAAGGAAAAGAGATAGGAAATATCCTTGAGGAAGCACAGACATTGCATTTACTACTTAAAAGATTATAAGTTAATCATCTTAAGTATTGCCAAATAGCTAAAAAAAAAATTATGAACTAACAGAGACATAGAAATTATAAAAGGACACCAAGCAGAAATTCTGGGACTGTAAAGTATAATAGCTGGAGTAAAAAAATAAAAACAAAAACATAGTAATGGGGTTCCTTCAGCAAACTTGAGTGGAGAGTAGAAAGTTTCAGTGAACTCAAGTCAGGTGAGTTGATATTCTCTAGACTGAGCAAGAAGAAAAAAAGAATGAAAAAAATACAGCTTAAAAAGTTACACTTTAAAATGATTACTGTGGAAAACTTTATAGGAATTTTACCACAATTTTAAATTATAAAAATAAAAAGTGAGGGGAGGAGAGTAAAGTTGAGAATCTGGAAGCCCACATGTCAGTGATTACTTGATTTTCAGCAGGTGTGCCAAGATCGTTCAATGATGACAGCATAGAATCCTCTACAATAGCGTGGGGCCCAAAATGAAATGCAAAAGCCATAAAAAAAAATAGATAAGGGCTGGCCAAATAGCTCAGTGGATCAGGGTTTCAGTCCCCAGGCCTGCTGTGTTGGCCCCATCCCTGGGGTGTACTTACTTAGATGGCAGTTGAGACTGAGTGTGGTATTGTGTACCTTTAATCCCAGGCTGTAAACAGGAAAACCACTATAAGTCTGATCTAGTAGTGAGATCCTGAACACCCTGTAGACCATTCCCTAAAATACAAAATAAATAAATAAAAATAGGTAAATTGTACTTCACCAATATTAGAAACGTAATCAAAAGATATTGTCGCAAGAGAGAATTACGCATAGGAGAAAAATATTTGCCAGTCATTATAAAATTCTAGTACCCAGACTTTATCAAGAACTCTTACAAGTCAACAACTAAATGATGGCCTTCAAAAATGAGCCAGAGATTCAAATAGACATTTCAGATGTCCAACAAGCACAGGAAAAAATGCTCAACATCACATGGCACAGGGGAAATGCAAATGACAACCACAGTGAGATGCCATCTCAGGATGGCTATAATTTTAAAAAGGAAACAAATATCAGGTGTTAGCAAGAATGTGGATTGGAAATCTCTTACGTTGTTGATAGGATTGTAACTGGTTCAGCCACTGAGGAAATCAGTTCATCTGTTCCTAAAAAACTAATAATAAAAGTTCCATATGACAGAGAATTCCACTTCTACATATATTGTGCAAAGAATGAAAAACATGTATTTAAATACTTATTTGTAAATGAATAAGAATACTGTGAGTAGCCCTATGTGCAGTAGCCAAAAAGTGGAGATAATGTAAATGTCCATCATGTGAAATTACTAAACAAATGATGGTTTATATATCTGATGGAATAGTGCTTGACCAAAAAAGGAATTAACTGATTCATGCTTCATGGGTAAATCTGAAAAACATAAAATGTTAGAAGGTAGGCATAAACACATTTGTTAGATGTGCAAATGGTAAATTTTATGTGAATTATAATGTATTTGTACATGATAAGCTTCAAAAGAAAAAAATGAACAGACTATTTAAAATTGATAGACTAAAGATACATTATGACTAAATGGAGTTTATTTTTAATACAGCTGGAGGAAAATACTGAAGGAATTATGAAAATTTTTATGTCTAAGCATGAAAACTAGGTAATAACAGGTATATCAATAGTACATTTACATTGTCATGTGTAAAGGTTTGTCTTTAATCACAGGAGTATATAGCTAGGTGTCTCAAATATATTTTTGTAGTGGTACAAAAAAAAAATTTGTGAAATAGTAAAGCAAGTGGGGTAATAATATAGTGAATCTTGGTGAAAAGTATGTGCTAGCTCCTCATAAAAATCTTCCAATTTTTCTGTATGTTTGAAGTTATCCAAATATTTAAAATTACCAACAAAGTTAGATTTTTTTTTTTTTTTTTTTTTTTTTTTTTTTTTTTTTTTTTTTTTTGTCTTTTTGAGACAGGATCTCTCTATGCAGTTCAGGCTGGCCTTAAGCTCACTTTGTAGCTCAGGCTGGCCTCAAAAACTCACAACAATCCTCCTGCCTTAGCCTTCCGAGTGCTGGGATTACCACGCCCGGCTAGATGTATCTTTTTGTTATCTCCTGAGCAGCCATGTAGCCCAGGTAACTGTTAGAAAAATAATATGAAGTTTGTGACTTTAGCTCAACTGCCCCATTTCTGTCAGTAGACTTTTGTCTTTTTTCTTAACTTCTGCTTTTCAATATATTATTTATTTTAACTATGTGCTAGAATCTCTCCTATTATTAATATATATTAATCTCTCCTAAATTAATTAATTTATTGAGTGCCTATCATTTTTTCCTATTCCTGTTTATTTTGCAGCATCTTGGATTATATCGAAATATAACTATTTGTTTATTTTAAGAACTTCAAATACTATTTTTTTCTGCTTTCCTAATAGCTTTTTAAAAAAAAATAATTTTATTGAGAAATAGCAATGAAACAGTTTCAGAACAAATTAGTAGGACAGTTTCAATAATTAATACATTGCATATTGTTATCTTCTTAGTTGTTATTCATAGTACAAGATGCAGACATAATATCCTGTCCCCAAACACTATTAGGACAAATCATTCTAATCATTGAATTAAGAGAAAAGAGCTGTATATCCTATTTTGAATATACAGATACAAAGTGGTCCCTCATTTTTATCCCCTTTTTTTGTTTAGTTTTGTCAAAGAAGGGTATCCCATCATCATTTAAATATTGTAGGTGAGTGAATTCAGCAAAATATTCCATATCATCCAGTAGTCCATAATAGTAGTGGGTTTTCCATAGGATTGGCAATGTCAGAAGTTGTCGACTTGAGCCTTTTACAGCTCAGCATATTAATATGGCTTTACTTTTTATACTTCATTTTTATACTTTTCTGCCGGATGGTTAAGACCAAGATAAAGCAAGACCTATATAACAAGAAATGTAACTGTTGTATCTGACAAGGTCAGTCAAATCATTCCTCTACATAGATAACAAACACACTGAGAGGGAAATTAGGGAAACAATACCTTTTACTGTAGCACTGTGGAAAATGAAATACCTTGGAATTAATCTAACTAAAGAAGTCAAAGATCTTTTCAAGGAAAATTACAGTACTCTGGAAAAGAGATCATAGAGGATTTCAGAAAATGGAAAAGTATTCCCTGATCTGGAAAAGAAGAACCAACATTGTGAAGATGGCCATACTCCCAAAATTGCAGTACAGATTTAATGCAGTCCCTGTCAAACTACTACCAACATACCTAGTAGTTGTTTTGATGTAAAAAAAAATTTTAATCTCTTGGTAAAAAATCAAGTGTGGCTTAAGATTTAGGACATGTTGGATGATGTGTTCATTTTTGTTATCAGATCCAAGAAATAATCTATAACTGCTTACATGTAGGACAGTGTCTTCTGTTGGCCACAAATGAAGTCAGAGAAACTCTTTCTTAGCATCTGTAGTCAAAACCTAGTACTATTTTGTTAACCTGTACATATGGCTTTTTGCCTGTTTAAGGTTATTGTTTCTTATGAACAAGCAAATATCTGGTAGGACCTATTTGGAATGAGTTTGAGATCATGAGAACTGACTTTATCATAATTCGCATGACATTTGAGTGTTCAATCGTTTAACCAGTTTTCTTTCCTTTGTGGTATATGATGGCATCTCCACTAGACAGAGGTAACCCATTGGATGGTTGTATACCTGGATGCTGGTGTTGTGGTTGTGTAGTTTTCATGATACTCCTCCTAAAATGATGCCTGCAATGCTGCCTCTTATTGTGTGCCTGCATGGGATTATTACTTTGCGCTTTGTTGGGTTTTTATCTTTTTCTGGAACTTGGAATAATTCTGTCAATGTCTTTGGTTGGTGCTGAACTTATGGACATTTGTTCCAAGTGTAACTCATTGGTGGATCCTTTTCAGTTTTTGAAAATATCTTCAGTGTTCTTGCTAGGCAAACCTATCCTGGTTGAAAAGCAGGATAGGTTTGGTTAAATATCTGAGAAGAGACCTCTTGTGACACAAGCTATTCCTGAAGCTAAGATTTAATTCTCTTCATGATTTATTAATTGAAGAAAGAAATATGTATTTAGATTAAAAGCTAAGTTTGGGGAGACAGTTTCATCAAATAGCCAAAATTTAGGAGGCTCTAATAAGGTTAACTGTAAATATGATTGAGCTAAATTGTGCCTAAGCCTTGGCATGCATGTCTGATTTGGCATTGTATTTCAGAGATTATATTCACTTTATATACTATTCTATATTCCCAAAACTAAGATTCATGGAGTCATAAAGTAAAAATTTAAATTATTATCTCAGAAATTCATTTTCTGAGTATTTATATGGGCGTTGAAATAGTTTCTGATCACTGACAGTATAGTTTTTCTTGAGTAATTAGGTCTAAGTTCTTTTTCATTTATTTTGACTTATTTTCTGCCTTACATACATTTATGGAATAAGGTAAGTTATTTTTAAAACTCAGAAAAGCAGTTCTGAATTTGGGCTGTATATGTTCCCTGCCAGGGGACTATAAAATTAGAATCATCTAGGTGTTTAAAAGTCAACTTTTTGTCTTGAACTTTCTATGTTGAAAACTGTGAAGGATCCATTGATTTTTTTGTTTGTTTGTTTTGGAATGGCTATCAGACCTGCTTAGGATAAATAGCATAAAATTGTGAGTTAGATGGTGATTATTCTTTACTATTTATTTTTTATTTATTTCTTTTTATCTTTTGTTGAAACCTATATATTTAACAGAAAATTTCCCAGGAACGAGAAAAATTTGCTGATGAAGGCAGTATATTTTATACCCTTGGAGAATGTGGGCTCATATCCTTCTCAGACTACATTTTTCTTACAACGGTCCTTTCCAGTAAGTAGTTTTTCTCTTTTATTTGTTTGTAGGAATTATATAGGATTATTAAAAAGAATTAAGTTGGTTGGGAAAGTAAGACACATTGGTAGAGTTAGTGAATTCTACATTACTTAATATTTTATTTGTTTTGAATTTCTTTAAGTATTGTGTAATCAACTGAAAGAAAACTCAGGTATTAAGGTAAAGTGACAAATCATGATATAAAATTTCATATAATTTTAATTAAAGTTCTCAATTCTATCAAGATGAATAATGTACTGTATATTAACATAGCCTTTGTTAATGTTCCTACTCTAATATAATAAATTTTGATCCTTCATTTACTGCACTAAGGAAGAAAATAGTCTCAGTTGCCATAATTGTACTTGGTACAAGCATGTGTGTATGCACGTGTGCATGTGCATGTGTGTGCGTGCGTGTGTGTGTGTGTGTGTGTGTGTGTGTGGTTGACTGGTTGATTGTTTTTTTGTGAAACAAGGTCTCACTGTGTAGCACTGGCTTGACATGAACTCAGTATGGAGCCCAAGTTGGTCTTGAGCTCACAGTGATTCTCTTGCCTGTTTCTTCCAAGTGCTGGGATTACAGGGATGAGCTTCCATACCTGGCTTCTTATTTTGTGTTGAATATTCATTTTTTAGATCCTGTGGAAATACTTCCGGAAACACAAAACTCAAAAGTTGACACGTACAGTTCTTTAAAGCATCATAACCTTTGGTGGAGAATGATTTAAGACTAGAGAATTCAATAGCATGTTTATTCATCATCTAAACACCAGGGCCACAGAAAAGCAGCCAGAACAGTATAGAAAGCATCACTCAGATGATATTGGACTGTCATATTTCAAATGAACTCTTTTCATTTGAAGTCAGTGTACTCCGTGTTGTTCAAGAAATCACTATCATTTTGAGTAGCATGAACATTGCCCTGGTGGCTTGAACTTAGAACACCAAAATACTTTACAAGCTCTACTGTGATGCCTGAAATTCCACAAATAGAGTGAATCATCCTTTTTCTTCTGATTTATCTTTCCTAAAAATAAAATTAAGCTGCCTTTCTAAAGAAATCATGATATGTAATACAGTTTATCCCACTAAATGGAGTTAATTCATTGAAACTTTATGAAAGTTTGATTTTTCTAAATAGATACAACCAAGGTAGCAGAAATATTTTGTGCTTACAATAGTGGTATGAATTTCTGATTCTTCTGTGTACCTGATCTGGATAATGGGCCTTCCTAAACATTTAACCATCTTTTATTGTCTTTCATGCACACTTTTAAATATATACATCTCTTGAGTTCTTTTCTTGCTTTATTTTTTCTCTTTGGAACTTATCCCTGTTTCACATTTTATGTAATTTATTTATCTTATTTATTTGGCCATTTTCAAACTTACAATGTAAATTGCCTCATACTATAAAAAATTATTATTTGTAGTAATAATAATCATTACAAACATATTTATTGTATATAGAGTATTGTGGCAAGGAAATAGAACAAATATGTAGAATATGTTGGACTTTTTTTTTCACCTCATCCAAAATGAAAAAAATTTGCAAACCTCAGATTTGCCTTTGGTGGTGATATCCTAAATTAGGAATAAAACCTTGTAGTTGTTCATATCTTTTTTCTGTTGCTGGTACTAATTAAGTGAGGGAAATGTGTTTTTAATTAATGTATTCTGAAACAAGTTTGATTTCTTATAGTTTAGAATTGATTTATTTATATCCTTCCTTAGTTCTAATTTATAATTTCTATCACTTATACCTCATTTCTCTGACTGACTTTGAAATTAACTTGAAGTTTGAGCAGGTGAATTCTGCTAAACAGAATATTAAATATTTAGTAAATGACTGCTCATTAATAAAATAAGCTCAGATTCATTCCGGGCAGTGTAGAGATATAGTTATAATTTCCATGGAACCTGTGATCCTTAAAGTAGGTTAATAACTTAGTAGAAATACATAAACATAGCCGTTAATGGCTTATTTCTCTTCAGTAACTATCCACAGTGTTATCTCATGGAATTAAATATAACAATAGAAGTCATATTTTTCCCCATAAGGAAGTATTTTTAAAAGTTATCAAGATTTATCTGGAAAGCCAGGTGTTGTGGCACATGACCACAATCCCAACATTCACAAGCTGAGGCAGGAAGATCCCCAGCACGATCAAGGCCACTCTCAGCTACATTGTGAGTTCAAAGCCAATCTGAACTACAGGGCAAGACGCTGTCTCAAAACACAAAACAAAAAATTATTAAAAATACTATTGAGCTGGCAAGATAGCTTAGCAGGCTAAGTGCCTGCTTAGGCAAGCACAGGGACCCCCAGTACCTCGTGCTGAGCCCGCCTGCCCCCCGAAACACACCCATGCACTGAGCTTTGACAGTCTGAGAGTAGTGGCTCACACTTATAATCCCAGTGCTGTTGTGGTATGTATTTTTATTTCTCACATAGGCAAATATGTATATTTACTGTGTTAGTGTGGGGTATCTGATCTTGGTGTTCAGAACAGACAACTATATTTTTGCCTGTGAAATCCAGTAATATTGATACAGGGAAGTAAAACTCCCAACCTGACCTTGATGAGTTCGTGTTCTCTAAAACCGAAGAATGAATTTTAGGAACAAACGGAGGTTGAGGAAAAAACTTTACTGGATAGAAAAGCTTCTGTCAGAGAGGAACAGAAGGGGGTCCCGAGTGGGTTGTCTGGGGAAGTTGTCTCTTTTAGGGGCTTTTATAGGGCAAAACCACGTGGGACTAAGGTAGAGAAGGGGTCTCGCTTAGGTGGATGTGGGGTGGGACAAAACCATAATCAACCAATGGGATTACAAGCACCATTGCTCAGGTAAAGTTGATTAGGCCCAGGACCAAATGGGGAAGCGAGTCATGTAGTAAGTGGGCATGAATAGGGGACAGGGTCTTCCCCTCGGGGGTTGGGCTGGTGGCTCACTTGGGTCTTTTCAGGTGATCACTACCTATTTAGAATATCAATCCCTGATGTTACTCTTTTAGCATTTATTTGGCCTTTAGGTCTGGAGTTGCTGGCATCTTGTTTCCTGTTATTATTTCTTTCGAGGGCCTGGCCCTAACTGACCACCTAAAAAATATTTCTATCTAACTCTGCTGCCTGCAACAATATAACATAAATAAATGACCCTATCTTTGTAAAAAAAAAAAAAAAAAAAAATTCAGGAGAATTGCTTAGAGCCCAAGCTGTGTAGTGAGATGCTGTACCAAATACATAAATTTAAAAAATAAAAATATTATTATTTAAAAAAAATACTATTATTAATTGGTTTGGACATTCTTATGCTCCAGTTCACTAGGCAGTGATGGTATAACTTAACATCTGGATCTTGTCCACTGACAGTTATGAAATACTTACTTTGTGTCCTTGTCTTCGTATGTATTCTAATTATTAATCATGTGAACCAATAATGTTAAAATAATTTTAGGTGAGGCTGGGGAGATGGCTCAGTGGAATAAGTGCTTCCTTGGCAAGCACAAGGGCCTGAGTTCAATCCCAGCTTCCACACACACACAAAAATAATAATAATAATAATAGTTTTAGGTGAGAGATAAGGTGATAATAAAGCATTTGTTAAAAGTTGATTATTAAGGGCCAGGGAGATAGCTCAGTAGGATAACTACTTGCCTGGCAAGCACAAGGTCCTAAGTTCAATCCTGAGTACCACCAAAAAAAAAAGTTGGTTATTAAGCTTTTTCCTTTAAAAAGCAAGCAAAGGCAGAAAATGCTGTCACATATTCAGTACCTGGTTTTTTCAAGTTTAGTGGTATACCTAATGGAAATTTGTCAGTTCATTCTGATTTTTACTCCTTTAGATTTCAGAGAATCAGTGGAGAAATTGGTGTTTTCACTTTAGCTGGATTTGATTTCCTATAAGTTAAACAATTCCTTCATTGTGCATCATCTCTCTCACAAAAAGTACAAACTCTTGAGGAATTACAGCAGTGTTCAGGAAAATATTCTTGCCTTACTGAAATCAAGAATTGATTGCAGAGCTGGTAGATAGCTCGGTGGTCTATGCCTTTGCCAAGGACCCGGGTTTGTGGATCTCCGATCACCAATACGACACACTGTGCAGGCCCCAAAACCTGGTGTGGTGGTGCATACATGTAATCTCAGTGCTGGGGAGGCTGGGACAGGAGGATCACTATGAGTCAGCTGCATAGTGAGAAGCTGTACCAAATAAATATAATAAAATAAAAATAATTTATTGCTAAGTATGTGTGACTTGGAAAGTGTGATGCTTCCAGTTCTGGTCTATAATGGAAATATCCATATAGATGAATATGTTTTTCAGGTTGAGTGATCTGTTGAAAAATATGGGCAAGGCCTAACAATGGAGATCTGTCAAAGACAGAGGAACTTTCAAGTCTTTACTGAGACAGTTGGGAAATTTATAGAATAATTTTACTTTAGCTTATTTTCTTTATAGTTTTTTATGTCTGAGAATTATCTACCATTGCTATCTTGAAATTATAAAGAGTAAGATAAAGGAGATGAAAGAAAAGACATCTTTTTTCAGTGTTGTTTGAGCCTATAAGAGGTGCTTAGAATTTCAATAATACTTATTTGCATGCTGTGTTATTTATCAGTCGCTTCCTTCTCTGACATTAACTTGTTTCTGTGGTTAATTCATTGGTTTTATAATAATGCAACTTGTCCATCAATAAAATAATGTTTTAAGTATATCAAATATTTATAGATGGTATTAAATTCATTTTGAAGCAGATGTATTTGAGAACACTGCCATTTCATTAGCCCTAGCTGTTATAGAAAGTTGATTTACATCTTTGTATGAACCTCCCAAGTAATATGTTTAGTTCAGATTAACAAGAAATAATAATTCTCTTTCTTCCAATATATTCTTTTTATTATACAGAATATTGGACCTCATTGTGCCGTTGTTATACATGCTGTTATGGTTTGTGACTAGATGTCCCTCAAAGCTCATGAAGTCATGAGGTGGCCTTGCAGAGTGTTGGATTGATTCATGGTCCAGTAGGTGTGAGTGCTGCGCCCACTCTGGGGCAGGCAGCCTGCACACAGTGTAAGGGAGAAGCGGCTTGTTTTGTTCCTCCCTTGTTGTTCTTGTTGCTTTTGCTATTTTCCCGCTGCCATGAACTGTTGCCCTTGCTCTGTGCCCCCCTGCCTTGGAACCAGCCAGCGTGGACTGAAACCTTCACAAACCGTGAGCTAAATAACCCTTCCCTTTCTGAATTTTGAGCATCATGTATTTTGTCCCATCAATGAGAGAAAAGACACATGCACATAGCATACTTTGATCATATCCATTCCCTTATTGTTCTCCTTTTCTCTCCTCTCCTCCTTCCCCCCACTTTCTTCTTGTCTAATAAATAGTCTTCCTTTTACTTTTATGTCATCTCCCCCACCCCTCTGGATTCTATATGCAGGAAAAAAGCACTGTACCTGTCCTGATCCTAGTCTCTTACAGCTTTTTTAACTTCTGTTTCATCTTCCCTCATTGACCCTGTCTTCTTTGGTTGATGGTTGGGATAGCTCTCAAGGAATTTAGCTTTCAATGATTGATAATAATTAACACATTCAAAATGGGCTCATAATTCATTTGTCTTGCTGCCAGGTGGCTCTGAATCACCAGTGGCACCTGCATGCCTGTCCAATTGGGCAGTATGAGACAGCCCCAGAAGGTAGGAAAATCTGCTCAGTTGTACAGTCACACATGTGGGGCACAGGGGGAGGATGTGTTTAAGACCTATATTTATGACCTATAAGTCCCATCTTTTCATATTGTTTTATCTCTTACAAGCTGAACTTGAATCAGACATGTTGGCCCATGCTGAACATCTTCCTGAAGCCCATAGTTTAATAGTATTTGCTTATGCTTAATGCTTCTTCATGTGTTACTTGCCTGTTCCTACAAGTTTTTAAAGTATTTATTGGAGAGTACACAAAAGAAATTGAGGCAAGAAATAGTTGTCATGGAATTGTTGGCCTAATTACTGCTTGTACTGGAGAAGGTATCTATCTTAGTGATACAGGGAAGTACAACTCCCAACCTGACCTGCATGAGTTCGTGTTCTCTAAAACCAAAGAATGAATTTTAGGAACAAACAGAGGTTGAGTGTGAAACTTTATTGGAAAGAAAAGCTTCTGTCGGAGAGGGACAGAAGGGGGATGGACCCAAGGGGGTTGCCCAGGAAGCTGTCTCCTTTAAGTTATTTTTACAGGGCAAAACCATGCGGGGATAAGGTAGAGAGAAGAAGGGGTCTTGCTTAGGTGGATGTGGGGTGGGACAAAACTATGGTCAACCAATGGGATGGCAAGCACCATTGCTCAGGCAAAGTTGATTAGGTCCATGACCAAAGTGGGAAGCGAGCCATGTAGTAAGGGGGCATAAATACAGGACAGGGTGTCTTCCTATTGGGGGTTGGGTCAGTGACTCATTGGGTCTTTCCAGGTGATCAGTACCTATTTAGAATATCAATTCCAGGTGCTACTCTTTTAGCATTTGTTTGGCCTTTAGGTCTGGTTCACAGCAGGAACATCCTTCCCTCCAATAGTCGTTTTTTTTGTCTTCTGTGTTATTTCCTTTTAGGGCCTACCCCTGTTTGACTGCCTATAATATTTCTAGCTAACTGACCTACCTACAACATTAGTGCCTGATACACAGATCTATTCTATATGTGTATTGACTAAAAAAATACCTAAAGATTTTTTTCTGAATGCTTACTTAGTATATATACTAAAGTTTTACATTATTCCAAGTGCCATTAGCATTTAATATTTAAAACTGTTTTGAAGTAATAACAGTAACCCAGCATAGTGGCACACTCCTGTAATCTTGGTACTTGGGAGACTGTGGCAGGAACATTACCATAAGCTTTAAGCCTTCCTGAAGTACATAGGGAGTTGAAGGCCAGCCCAAACTACACAGTGAGACCTTGTCTCAAAACAATACCAAAGTAATAAAAGTAATAATTACTCTCTATATATACATGATGAAAGGTAGAAAATTAGAATAGCTAAAAATTTTCTATTTGGACATTATATTGAAAAATAATAGTTCAATGAATATTATATCTAGTCACATGTAAAAAAGGTCCTTCAAATTAGCATAGGTTAAATAACAAAGGTCCATTTTCTTTACTCAACCAACTAGATCTAAATGTCAGTGCCGTAAATTACATCTTGGCATAACAACCTCTTGCTCTGGCTATTATTCAGCACATGATTTGGAGTGGAAGCACATGGGATAAAAAGAAAGTAAAGCAGGTGATTTTTTTTTTAAGCTCTCCAGAAGCAAGGGTTGGTGTATATAATACAGACTTATGTAGTTGGGCATAAAGTAGTAATAAGTTTAAAGAAAGTATGTTCCTAAAGTAGAACATGACTTTAATGCAAGGGTATAGCATGCCTTGCCTTCTAGAATCTCTCTCCCAGGAACTCTTGGAAATCCAAGTTTCTTGACATCTGTGGCATTGAATGCGCTTCCTGAAGCATGGCTGTCCAGCAACAGGGAGACCAACTTAAGTAAGGACTTTCCGGCAGCCTCTGAAAGTCGTGTAATAACTGGCTGAGATAAAACTCAAAGACAGGCCATGTACTATGTATTGGAAACATCAGGTATTTCTTTTCTTCACATATAAAATTGTAAGGGTTTTTAAGAATCAAGGCTGAAATATATATTTTAGAAATAGAAAAAAAAAGCAGTTAGAATGATCAGATGCCTATAAAACTGAAGCCTTGCTTTAAAAATTCCTAAAACAACCTCACCAAGTTAGGATATTTCAGAATTTAGAGTCTTAACAGCAGTGTTTCATATCATTTAGAAAACCTTATCAATTACCATTAAATACATTAATTGCAGTAAGATTCAATAAAGAATAAGAAGCTCTTAGGATTTTCAAATACAAACAAGAGTGAGTAGATATAAATTTTAAATCTGAGAATGTATTTGATTTCTATGTTTGTTTTTTTCTTTTATGTTTAGAATTCAGTAGTTAGAAACCTGGATCTTTTGACTAAAACCTACCAATAAATAGCAGGTTAGCTGTCCCTTTCTGTTTTAAAGAAGCCTCAGATACTGTGACTTCAGGAAGTGCCAGGTGTGGATATGGACAGGAGCTATGTGTGGTGCTGTGCATGGGCAGCTTCCCCTAAGTCTACCCACAGTTAAGCTGGCCTAGGGTGGAGCTCGGTCCCTAACACTTTTCCTGAATTTAGACTGTTCTCAGGGGTCTAAAGAAATCAAAGAAACAGATAAAGATTACCAAACTTTCTAGATGCTGGGGTTCGATCCCAAGCACCTCCCACCAAAGAAGAAAAGAACCTTTTTTAACCTCTTTAAGTAGGTAGTTAGTTGGTTGCCCCTTTTCTCATTTGACTGCCCAATCCAATGTTCCCCAAAGTGGTTCCACACGCAGAATATTTTTTGCTTGTTTTTTGGTGGAACCGGGGATTGAACTCAGGGCCTTGAGATTGCCAAGGAAGCACTTATTCTACTGAGCCATCTCCCTGGCAACATCCAGAATTAATTTGGAGTGACACTTAAATTTAATTCATTATATAATATTGGTAAGCATAAATTATATGCATAACCTTTTTAGATTCTTTAAACATTCATATAAAGTAATGGCCTAACAAGTCTTGTGGGGGGAGGAATAGTACTGGAGATTAAACTCAGGGAACATTTTCAGCCTAGTTATTTGTGTTTTGTTTTGAGACAGAGTTTCATTAAGTAGCCCACACTGGCCTTGAACTGTCCTGCCTTAGCTTCCTATATAACTGGGATTATAAGCATGTACCACCACACCTGGCTTTGACCTAGTAATTGTATTTTTTGAGGCTTAGGCTAATAAAATGACCATATAGTCAAAACATATGGCAAATTGGAAAAACTCAAATATTAGGCAAATAGCTGAACCAATTACTATAAATTTGTTATAGTTCTTAATATAATACTGAAATTTGTGAGCAGAGAAAAATATTCATTTTATATTTTTTCTTTCTTTTTTGGTTTTTGGTTTTTAGACAGACTTGCTATATAGTTCAGGCTGGCCTCAAATTCACTGTGTAGCCTAGGCTGGCTTCAGATTGGCAGTGGTCCTTCTGCATCAGCTTCCCTAGTGTTGGGATCACAGGTGTGTGCCACCATGCCCAGTTTGTTCATAGTATATTGATAAGTCAGAATATACCTATAATATGATTCCATTTTGGGAAAAGGAGGTGTGTGTACGTATACATATTTGTGCATGCATACTTATACACTTGCAAACCCTGTCAGTTCTACCTTGAAATAATCTAGAACTCCACTATTCTTAGTAATTGCCTATAACTAATTGCCTGTAATCAATGACATTCTCATTTCATTGGGGTTCTTAAGGAGCTTCCAAATTGGTCAGTGTTCTTTCACTCATGCTTCTCTTTAGTCTTTTGCAACACAGCACTCAGGATGCTCTTCCTTAAATGTAAATGTAACTATGTTGTTCTTCAGCTCACTGTCACTCCTAGGTGGCCAGACTTTACTGGAACCTCCAAGACTTTTTTGCTCTCTCCAGCACCCCCCTTTCAAGAAAAAGAGAGCACTAACACTCACTATGCTCTGTTTTTCATTTGTTTTTTAACCACAGTGAAAAAATGATAGCTACGTTAATCGCTGCTCATTTACAATAATAGGATGTTTGGGGTGGTAAGCATAGTTTATTAAGCTTTTCTAATGGTTTTTTTCTAATACCTCATAAACTTTATTTTTAATGTTGACAAATCCTTTGTCATATCTGTGTTTACTGGCACTATAAAATTGCTGAAGTCTACTTTACTAATAAACAGTCCATTGAATTAATATATAGAATGAAGAAGGAAACAATGTTTGTTGTTGTTTGTTTAGGGGGATAGTATTGTGGATGGAACCCCCAGCCTTGTGTATACTAGGCAAGTGCTGTCCCCCTGACCTACATCCACCCAAGATGTCAGATTCTTATACCAAAATAACACTAAGACTCAGAGTTACAGATAAATAATTTTATGCATCTAGAATACTTCCATGAGCTGAATACTTTGGATATCTAATATGTTACCAGGAACAGATTAGAGATGTTATCTCTGTGAGGTCCCTAGAAAATATAGGTACTTAATCAACTTCTGTAGTCCTGTAGTCACTTTAAAAAGCACAGAGTTGGGGGCCGGGGAGATGGCTCAGTGGAATAAGCACGTCCCTGGCAGGCGCAAGGGCCTGAGTTCAATCCCTGGTTCTGCTAAAAAAAAAAAAAAAAAAAATCACAGAGTTGCTTTTAAAGTGGAGTGAAGGGCTGGCCAGGTAGCTCAGCGGACTAAAGCACCTGCTGAGTCAGAGTACAGTGGCCAGGGTCTGATAGTGTGCTTGTAATCCCAGTACTTGGGAGGCTGAAAATAGGAGGATCACTATGAGTATGATCTACATAGAGAGACCCTGTAAATCCTGTGGATCCTGTCCTAAAGTATAAAAAATAAATAAATAATGTGGGGTGAAGGGCCAGTGAAATATAGCTCAGTGGTCTAATGTGCCTGCTTAGGCAAGAGCAGGGACAGACCACAGTTTGATCCCAGTACCACATGCTGTGCCAACCCTGCCCCTTGGATGGGCTGAGCCAGCCACAAAAAAAAAAAGTGGGGTGAAACTTATGCTATAGAGTGAGTTTAAGACCAACCTAAACTACATAGAAGACCCTGTCTCAGAAAAAAATTTTTAATTAAAAATATAAAGTTGAGTATATTTGACTCCATGACAGATGCTTCATTTCTGCCTTTATAAAAGCATTTCTTTAAAAAAAAAAAAAAAAAAAAAAAAAAAAGAAAGTCGAGGCTCAAAATTAAGATTTCTGAAGCAGGTAAATTAAAGGGTTATTGTGTTATCCACAGGGTCACTGCAAAACTTCCTTACCTAGTTTTCAAGCCTAGCCTATATGTAAAATAATACTTAACTGTATTTGTTTCAGATGAATGCAAATTATCTTGTAGACTGAAGAGAATAAAACCTTGTTTGTTTGGGCTTGTTGCAACACAGGTGTAATCCAACTTGTTTCACATCCCAGAAATGAACATATTTGAAAGAGCATTGTTTTATCCTGAAATAATCATTTTTACAGACCAAGTTCTTGTTCTATGCTAAATTCATTAGGACCTCTTCTTTGACCTTTTATAGGACTATTATGGTTTGTGTCTAGTTGTCCCCCAAAAGCTTCAAGCAGTCATGGGGAGGCTTCTGGAGTTTGTGATTCATTATGCTGATTGTGGGTGCTGTACCTGCTCTGGGGCAAGTAGTTTGCATTACAATATTAGGAGGGGAGAGAGACTGGCTAGCTGCCTGAGCTGCTGCTATACTCCCTTTACCCTTTGCTCGCTGCTCTGCCTTGGAACCTGCTGAGTAGTCTCTGAAACATCCACTGACTGTGAGCTACATAAACCTTTCCTTCCTTAATTCCAGGTATCGCAACTAGAGAAGAGTAACTGAGACAAAGGCTAATAGCTCTTCATAATTTTGTTTTGGTCCTTATTCTCTAGGTTTTCCAGAGGTGCAACATTTACACCTAGGGGGCAACCTTTCTTGGGCTCTTTCCTTTAATGGGAGAAAGGTCTTAGATGTGGACCAATATACTTTTTTTAATTAGTTATGTATTTGCCTTACATAGAGATTCATTCATCATAAAGAATTTGTACCTGTACATATTTTAATTCTTTCTTTTCCATTCCCTCCTCTCTTTCAAACCCTGCTTCCCCTCCCAATTTACAAGTGCTGTTTTCATTTTTTCTTTCAATTTTCTCCTTTTTAAAAAAATCTCTTTTCCTTGGTCCCCTTCCTCTTTGAGCAAGTTTTTCCTACCTCTCAATATTATCCTCTATTTTGTTCCACTTTGGGTTCATTACACAGGAGAAACAATGTGATACTTAAACCTGTGTGTCCTATTTACTCTCCTTAAGATTATGGTGTCAGGATGCATCCATTTACCCAAAAATGTATCCTTCTTTATGGCACAGTACTACTCAGTTGTATATGAATATTAGAACATTTTAAGGGGAAAAGATGGGCTGGTAATAGAATGTTAAAATAAACTAAATTCTCTGCCCTCTAAGAAATTCTTACACAAAATTACTCCCCTTTCCTCATTTTGTTGTGCAAAGGAAACACAGACACACATACCACCAGATAATGTAACAATAAATATCTGATACAAAATAATAAAACAAAATGTCTACTGAGAGCACTCACAAGCTTTATAGCAGAAGTTTTCTGGTCCCAGTACTCCTATTGCTAAGTAGAAAAGTATGCTTAGTTGGGTCTGATGCAGCTTAAATTCATCATGAAGAGTGGTTCCTGTGCCTCTCCCTGCAATTACAGAGGAGCTCTCTGTTGGATAAAATGGTCCAACCAGAAAAAGTGAATTTCCATAACTTTATAGAGGGTGGAGCTCTAAATTCCATGGAGCTCTCTCATTGAGCTAATTCAGATCTACAGAGTAGCTTTTGACTTAGCTACCAAAGTACATCTATATTTGCCTTTTTTCACCCTTCTTTTCACATGTTTCATAGCATTATGATGTTTGGCATCAAAACCAGGATGCCAAAGAGAAATTTATGGAATAAAACTGACTTATTGGAGCTGTGCAAGTTCCTAAGTTGAATTTCTAATAATAAAAATGAAAACAAAAAAAACTGATTTATCTTTGCTTTGATTCTTTCATCTACATCTTGGTAAGCAAAGACATTGCTGTTTGCTTCAATCGTGCTTGTCCTAGTGGTCTCAGTTGCTCCTCGGGTCTAACCTGACAACTGTCTACCTCACAAGGACAAGATCTTTTCATCTGGGATAGACTTGGGCTTGAACCCATCTCATAATTCCTCTATGTGCTTGATTGTCTTGATTTGTCTCAAAAACCCACTTTCTTTTGTTGGCAATAACTACTGGCCAAGAAGGAAACTGTAGCCTCAGCAATGGACAGCTTGTTGTTGTCCAAAAATTATTGTATGTTTATTTTGGAACTAAATACATTGCTATTCTGGGTTCTAAGAGTACTTCATTTTCTCAGGGTTTTTGGAAGACATTATATAAAGTGTAAATGGCTACATTTTTCTCTTATATGTATACTTTATTTTATTTCATTATATTGTTTTGATGGCTTAGAACTTCCACATTAGAGGTAATTAGAGGTGCACATTTCTACTTTGCACATTATGTTAAAAGAAACATTTCTGGCATTATAAAAGTAAATATATTGTGACTCTTGAATTTTATTTGAATTTTGTGAAAAGCCTTTTTTTATTTTAAAGAGGAAAAACAAAAACTACCCCAAATAAGAACAAAGACAGAAACAAACTAATATAAGACAACACAAATGGTACAGAATTTCAGAATAAGAATGGAGGGCCAGGGAGATGGCCCAGTAGAATAAGTGCTTGCTTGTTAAGCACAAGGTCTTGAGTTCGATCCCTGTTACCACAAAAAAAAAGAATGGAATATTAACAATGGTTGGCATATTACATATTATTATTGTCAATTTTGTTGCACAGGCTATCAGGTATAGATATGCAAAATTGATCAATTAACATTCACTCTTTTCAATAAGTCTTAATTTTCATCCCTTGTCCTTTTTACTTTTCATTTTTTACCTTAAAGAAAGTATAATAATAATAGATAAGATATTAAAGATGGTATATATTTAAAAGAAGAAGATGAAAGGCATTCAACTGTGATGATATTGGACAGTATTGTTCTCAATGTAGCTGCTCAGATTACAGATACCAGCATATAGAGTTAGTCACAGTAAAAATTTTAAAGATTAACTGCTGATAGAAATTAGATATCTAGCCTGGTTGTTCTTTTACCCCATTGACCTAATTTTATTGCATTAAAATGCTACATTTACAATTTCTTCTTTTACTCTGTTTTATGTTTATATACATAAATATGTGTAGACTAATGTATAATCAATCTTTATAACTATTTCTTGAACATTTAAATAGCCTGTTTTACCACAGTGAAATAGTCATTACATGTATTTGTTAAATTGAGGCTGCAGTTTGTGTTATGTAAAGTCTACATGACCAAATCAGACTTCTTATAAAGTATGTTGAAAGACCATAATTTTTATTACTTCATCAGTCTTTCATTTATAGCTAATGTTTGTTACATATTTTGATATTGATTTCTACCTCAAGATGCATATTAGTTTTTCATTGTTGTTGGTGCCAATTAGCAATACAAACATGGCCTTTAACCCAATTAGTCTGTCTTTAGTTCATTTCTATCTGATATTACCATCTTGCTTTTTTCTATTTTTATTTTCTTATACTATACTTAATTCCACTTACTTTTATCTCCTTAAGTTATTTTATTTTGATATGTTCTTGTAAGTAACATAGTTTTTTACCATTTGAGAGCATTTGTTCATTTTTACATAGTAGCTAAACGCGTGCTCTGGTAGACTGGATTTGGATCCTGGCTTTATGATTCAGATTCACTGTATACCTTATTTTCCTCTTTTTTTTTTTTTTTTTTAAATAGGATGAATATGAACAGTACTAATGTCACCAAATAGTTCAGTGGATTAAATAATTCACATAAAATGTCTCCTACATAATGATCATTTCCCAAGTGTTAGGTGTCATTTTAATTTTAATTTTTTTAATAGATTGTAAATTGAAAATAATTTACAAATATAAATGATTATAACAGTAAAAATTGTCCAAAATAACAATGAAGAAAGAATTTACAGATCAGTCATAATAGTTCACTGTGTCAAAACCAAGAGTGTTATATTCATATAATTGAAATTCTCAAAGTAGAAAGAGTAGGCAATAAATATTTAAAGATTTAAAATTTCTTAATTTAGTTCAACTTATAATACCACATTTCCAAGAAAAATGAACCTTTTGCAGAAGAAATTTAAATAAAATCATACCAAGATACACTAAAATGAAATTGTCCAAAACTTATTGTAAAGAAAAAAGTGGTTAAAGCATATACATAAAAAAATATTAGCTATGGAAGAACAAAATTAAATAGCATCTTATTCCACATTAGAAAGGGAAAAAAAGGACCAAGTGTGTAAGAAACTAGACTAATTAAAGGACTGAAAGAAAAAGAAATGTATCCTCTTTGAATTTTATACTTAGCAAGCATACCTTGAAATATTTTAATACCTCCAGACGTAGCATATAGGAAATAACAAAGAGCATAATTCAACAGGCAAGAGAAGTTGCAGTATGCTCCTGGATGAACAATAAAGAGCTCTCAAAGTGATAGTTATGCAGGACTATATACACATATACATTTTTTTCGTTTGTGTGTGTGTGTGGAAGAAGTAATATAAAGTCAACAGAAAATGGAAATATGCTTTTTAATTTAAAGTTTCTAATACTAGGAGAAGATATACAATGTCTTTTAGATAAATTGTAATTCAAAGATGTAGTATAAATCTTAAAACAAAAAATAAGATTAAGCATTATACAGAAAAATACTAATTAATTTAAAATTAAATGTTTCAAAACAATTGAACTAAGAAAAAGTTTTCATGGTAGTAAAGAAGTACTAAGAATAAAACAAGTTAAATTTTGGAAGGGCAAATAAATGACCATCACTTCTGACAGTTTGGGGATAGGATATCACACAAAGTTCTAGTGTGTTGTGGACATGGATAATGACCATGACATTTACTAGTGGCCAGGTGTTGTCACTTGTGGAACTGAGCTACAGCCATTTTCTTGAAATCCACCCTGTAGACCCATGGAATCATAACCCATAGAGTGCAAGAGAAGTCCATTTGTAGAGTGTGCTGATGGAAATATTTTGCTGCTGTACACAAAAGAATAACTGAAAGACTGCTATTGTATATCTCTTATTCTCCTGTGTTTAATTGTTTGCCTCATTTGGTGGGCTCTTTCCATTCTCATTCATAGGGGTTGTAATCATTTTGCTCCCTCTCTAGAACATCATTTAGTAGTCTGTGTAGGCTTGGCTTTGTCATCATGAAATTCTTTAGTTGTTCTTTGTTGTGCAAATATTTCACTTCTCCATTATACTTGAAAGAGAGTTTTGCAGAGTATATCAGTCTGGGTTGGAATTTGTTTTCTTGCAAGACTTGAAGTACTTTGCTCCATGCTCTTCTTGACTTGATGGTTTGTGAAGAGAAATCTGCTTTAACCTTGATGGGTTTTCCTTTAAACGTGATCTGTTCCTTTTCTTTAGCGGCTTTTACTATACTGTCCCTGTGCTGAATTTCTGATCTTGATTACTATATGTCTGGGAGTGGTTTTAATTGGGTTGATGTTATTTGGAGTTCTATATGCTTCGGTTCCCTGAATGTCAGATTGTTGTCCCATATTTGGGAGGTTTTCTGCTTTTACTTCTGCCCATATTCTTTTTATATCATTTGTTTTGACTCCTTCCTTCTCATGGATGCCTATTAGTCTCACATTGTTCATCTTTTCATCATCTTGCAAGTGTTGAATTATTTTTTCCTGCATCCTAGTTGTTTTTAAGAGATCTTTGTTTACTTTTTCACTATCTGCAATGGTGTCTTTAAGGTCAGAAAATCTAGTTTTAGTTTCACTTTCACTCAAGTGGATTTGCCAGCTTGTGATTGAGGTTTTAATTTCCTGTATATCACTTTGGATCTGTTTCATACATTCTATTTCTTTCCTATATTGCTTATTCAGGGGATCCATTATTTTTATATTTTGCTCTATTTTTTTTTATCAGTATATTCTTTAGAAGCACTTAGTACTTCTTTGGTTATAGTTATCGCTACACTTTTTACTTCAGAAATTATTTCTGATCTGATCTCTTCTATACCTTTCTGTAGTTGTTTCTTTACTTCCAATGCTATTATTTCAGAGATTTCAGGTGTGCGATTTCCAATTTCCTCTATGCTAGTGTCTTCTGCATTTGTACTGGGTGGACTCGGGGCCTGAGACTGCTTTTTGTTCCTTCTCTTTGTCATTTTGTGTACCACTGATTTTTGACCTTTGGTGTGGAACTTAGATATAGTTATTACCTTAGCACCATGTCTGGATCTATGAAGTTCAGACTCCTCCAGGTGGGTGTGGCTTGGGTCTGGCTGCTGTGACCCACTTCTTCCTGCTGCAGCCTTGCAGGTGAACCCTCTGGCAAGATGTTCTGCTCCTGAATCAGCTGGGTGGGTCTTGCCTCTAGCCTCTTTGCAGGGAGTTCTGCTGAAGGCTTCCACGCTGAGCCTGCACTCTGCACCTATACAGAATTGGATGCCCGGGCAGTAATTCTGCTGTGTTAATAGCCATTATTTAATCTTAATTTATTGCTCACTTCTTAATGTATCTCACCTTCCTATCTTTATTTTTTTATTTCGGTTGATTTCATATTGTGTGTGTGTGTGTGTGTGTGTATGTATTTTATTTCATTGTAGTTGGCTAAAGAATTTAGTGAACTCTTTCCTAAAGGGCAGATAAGGAATCTTAGACCTATGGGCTGCAGCTTCTCTGTCACAGCTCCAGGGCTCTACCCTCCTACCCTCGGGCTAGCCAGACAGGTCCACGTGTACAGCTCTTAGTGCACACTTTACTGTTTCTTGTGAAATTTGTTAGAAATGGCTTGTAGAGTTTACAGTCTCAGTGTCTTTGCATGTCTGAGATATCTTCCAGTGCTAATATAGGTCAGCGATTACTTCAGTGTCTGTTACAGTTTATATGTGTCCCCCCCTAAGCCTCATGCAGTCCTAAAGAGGCTTCTGGAGTTTTTGATTGATTATTGTGAGTGTGGATGCTGTGCCTGACCTGGGGCAGGTAATTTGCATTATGCTGTAAGGAAGGAAGAGAGACCAGCTAGCTGCCTGAGCAGCTGCTACTCCCTTTGCTCTCTGCTCTTTGCTGCTGTAAATGGAAGTTCTCTGCCATGTGCCACTTTGCCTTGGAGGCAGGTGAGTATGGACTGAAACATCCAGTAATTGTGAGCTAAATAAACTTTTCCTTCCTTCATTTTGAGTGTCAAATATTTGTCCCAGCAATAAGAGAAGAGTAACTGAGACAGTGTCATAGAATTTTTTCCCTTAAGATTCTCTAGAATCTGGCATCCAGTTCTTGTGGAGAATGATAGAACCTACTGCTTTTTTCTTTCTGGTAACTATTTTTCCTCCTAGTTAGTTTAAGTTTGTTTGTTTCTTTTGTCACTTTACCAGGGGAATTTTTTTTTTTTATTCTGTGTTAAAGGAGCAAAGCTAAGAACTATATTAATTCTTCACATATCATAAACTTTAGCTATCTTAGATTGCCTTGTTGCATGGTTACCCACTAAATGAGTTGTATAGCATGTGAAAAGCAAAGTGTTTTAAATGTCAGGATGCTATTTCACATTATGTAGTTTTGTCCTTTCCTTGTAGTATAGTTTAATTGTATAGCCATACAAAAAACACATTCAGGAAATGCTCCAGATAATTTACCCTTACTTGAACCTATTCAGTCAGTGAGTGGTTAAAATGTTCTTTAAAAAACACTAAAACTTGCAGTACACTCAAAAAGCTGTTGCAATGTTTTTAATTGTAATTCTAGCACAACCAAAAGAGAGAACCTTAAACTTTTATAATGGTGTCTTCTATAGCCAATTATAGTTCAGGCGGTGGCTGTCGTTGTTTTACATTTGCTTCCTTCAGTTTTCTTCTGCTTTAGAGGTGTCCAACAGAATACATGAAGACCTGATAGTTGAAGGTAAAATGGTGGAAAAAATTTAGGATATTTTAATATTAATGAAGTTAGTGAGCTATGAATCTAGAAAAAGTATAGAATTGCATACCATCTTATGAACATAAGTAAAAAAAAAAAGTGTCTTTTTTTTTCTTTTTGGATTTTTTTTTTGTGGGAAGGTGTTTGTTTTGAGATAAGGTCTCACCATGTAGTTCAGGCTGACTTTGAACTCTTCAATCTTACTGCATCAGCTTCTCAAGAGCTGGGATTACAGACATTTACCACTATGCCAGTATGAAATTCTTTTAAAGTTCAAATTATATAATGTTCTAGAACAAACCATTCAGCAGCAAAGGCCTCGCTAGACAGATTATGACTAGTGCTTGGCAGTGCTCTTAAATTAAAAATAATGAGCAGAAAACCTCTGTGCTACATTCTCTTCCTCTGTCCATGACCACAAACCAGCAGACCATCACAATAAGGTATTTGGATATGAAATGCAAGTAAGCAGGCTGAGGCTGGGGAGACATCTGAATGTGGAAGGGAGAGAGAGAGAGAGAGAGAGAGAGAGAGAGACAGACAGACAGACAGACAGATACAGACACAGACGGACAATGGGGACCACAGAAACTTGCCCATTGTCGGCAAGCCCTAGCAGTGAGCTATATCACCCGTTCCAATCTCCTAACTTTAGATGGGCTTTCACAGACCTGATTTTGCCTCCAAGAGGATGTGCGGAATCAAGAATTCCCAGCTCAGAGTGTGCCAGCTGCCACCGGCCTCTGCTGTTCTCACAGTTGAGGCTGCTTCATACTACATAGCATTTGCGGGTGCACCAAGGTCAGTGTGCCCTCAGGCAGCAAAGGTGCTATGGATAGCAGCAGAGCCATCTGCAATACTCAGGTTCAAAGCTGAAGGTAGCTCAAGCAAACTACAAGAAAAAGAAAGGTGGCATCGCCTTGCTCTTGTTTTTTGGGGTTGTTTTTTTTTTTTTTTTGTCTTTTTGAGACAGGGTCTCATTATGCAGTTCAGGCTGGCCTTAAACTCACTTTGTAGCTCAGGCTGGTCTTGAACTCACAACAATCCTCCTGCCTCAGCCTCCCAAGTGCTGGGATTATAGGCCTGCACCACTACGCCTGGCTCCCCCATGTTTTTTATATGCTGTGTCTGTCTGGCTCTCTGAGCTGGAGATAAGCATGAAGATTAGCAAGCCCATCTCTCTTTCTCTCCCTAGAGTTTCCTCAGCCTCTGTTCCTACAGTTTTCTTACATCCCATATCCTTTTTAGGCTCCAGAGCCCAGAAATCCCATAGGGCATCCTCAATCCTGTCTCAAAATAATTTGGCTGGGGTCCCAAGCATGATGGGGTTTTTGTGCAGTTCAGATACTGGGGACTCCAAATGAGAGTCTTCACATTTTAGAACAACAGGCCTCAAATACCTGGCTTTAAGAAATGTGCTGTTTCCTATTTTTCTTTCTTTGGGCATCCCACCCAAATCTTCCTCTATAGCAGTACCAGCTGCTTTAACTTCCAGGGAAAGGCCTGATGCCCATCCGGTTCATTGCAGGTTAGGAGCACCAAGGCTGCACTTGGAGAAGGATTCTCCCTGTGACAGATGTGAGGGTCCTGAGGCTGTTGAAGAGCACCTGTTGAGCAGAGTGCCTGCTCATTTGTGCTGGATTGTTTCTGGTCTTGGGAAAGATACCTGTGAGCCCGGGGTACAGTTAGCCAGATCTGACAGCTTGCTGCTGCCCAGTGGCAAGACTACCTTACAAGTAATGAATTCAGTTATTACATAGTATCCGGTCTGAGTCTCCCAGTGAGGCTTGAGCACTAACCTCTGAAGGAAAGATTCCACATAAAGTGACCTAAACACTAGCAGTTTGCCTTCCACAGCTTAGAAGGCCCAACAGGAACACACTGCATCTCTGCAGGACCTCCTATGTATGAACCCAGTTCTGCAGGTGACAACCGCAGAATCAGAACCCTCTGGATAAGAGCAAAACTGTCCACCATGCCCATCCTCTAAAGCTCCAGACAACCCTTTCATGACATTTTTCTTTTCTCCTTAGAAACTGACACCTGCTTTACTAAATAGTATTAAAATAACCCCAAGTCCTGAATAATCACCTAGGTGCAGTAGTTGATGTCCTGTTCTAGCTGGAGTAGTTGATGTCCTATTCTAACTGCTTTCTGCCTCAGGCCTTGAAGGGCCTATGGCCATTGGAATGAGCATTCTTAGAAAAGTTGATAGCAAGACCCATCTGTCCTCCCAGTGCCACCAAGTGCAATGCAACTGGAGGATACATCACTCATACCCTGACCAGAGGTAGGTGACCAGGAGTCAGCAGAGCAACAGCCAACAGCTTCTGTCTGCTCAGCAAGTTTCCTTTTTTTTTATTATTAATTTTACTGAGAGCTGGGGAGATAGATAGCTCAGTATAATAAGCACTTGCCTGGCAAGCACAGGGTCCTGAGTTCAATCCCCAGTACCGCCAAAAAAAAAAAAAAAATATATATATATATATAGATATATATATATATATCTATATATATATATCTATAGATATAGGTATAGATATAGATATAGAGAGAATTTTATTGAGAAACAATGAGACAGTTTCAAAACAGGTTAGTAGAACAGTTCAGTGAGTTATGGACACTCCAGCTGGAGCCAGTTGAGCTCTTCTGGAATGGGGGCACTTTGCCTTTGTGACTACAATGACTGGGTGGCTCCTCCAGGTGACTGCCCTCTTTCTATTTTACTTTTGAGTAAGGGAAGAGGACACAAGCTGTGTCCTGAATACCAGGAAATCTAAAGCACTATTCAAGGAATGAGCCAGGGCTTTAGCCTTTGAAGTCCTACCATATAGCAGAGGGACTCAGCAGCCCGATTTCTGCCCCTTGCTACCACCAACAGAGCCATCCCATGGGCCCCTTCCAGCAGAGACAGAGCTCCAAAGAGCCTAATAGATAAAATAGTTACTATCAGAAATGAAGTCAGATTGCAACCAGCCAACTTAGGTCAGTGAAAAGAGAATCAGTCTTTGCTGCTTAAGTGTTAAGATATTATTAAAGTATGGTAGGGCTATTTTCTTTTGGTGAAGCATTCTACAGAGACAGTCATCCTAACAAAATGCTCTACTAGCCGGGCGTGGTGGTGCACGCCTGTAATCCCAGCACTCGGGAGGCTGAGGCAGGAGGATTGTTGTGAGTTCGAGACCAGCCTGAGCTACAAAGTGAGCTTAAGGACAGCCTGAACTGCATAGTGAGACCCTGTCTCAAAAAGACAAAAAAAAAAAAAAAAATGCTCTACTACAACTGTGGAATCTTTTCTGTCACTCTGAAAAGGGAAGGAAAATTTCCTCCAAATTGTGCCTAGCCCATTGTTCCATGAAGCACTCAGAAAGAGAGGGGAAGATTTTTAAAAAATCTAATCATGTAGGGTTTTTTATCCTATCCCCCAACTCTAGTGTTACATAGAAAGCAAGACACTAGGACCATACATGCAATAATGCTAGTCCATTATTTTGCAAAAATGAATAAAAATGCAATTCTTTTGTTCTACAAATCCTGTCATGTCCAGAGTTAATTAAATTTAGGATATTTATGGGAGGTATTGGCCATTTAAAATATCCTGCAGAAGGACATAAGTGTTGAAGATCTTGAAGCAAGTTATGAGAAACCTTAGTAGAGACATGGTAATAGCTTTGTATTGTTTCTCTAGAAAATTGAATTATGACAGTTTTGTAAGAGCTGAAAATAGCTTTAAACTCTGCCTAAGGAAAAAAACCTTAATATAATCAACAGTTCTCAGGCCTCAGAAATGGTGACTTCAGTCTCAAAAAATCAGAGACTGTGTGGACACCCATACAAATTCAGTGGAAAGGATGATGATGGAATAGAAGATAATATTCTAAAGTATTTCCTAATTCAGAATTCTCTGCTACTGTATACTAATTATCTCCTTTATCCTGTAGAAACATTTTAAAACAGGAATGGTATATATAGGTAGGAATTCTTTGGTTGACATTAAACAAACAGAAGTTAATAAACATGTTTCAAATATAATCTTTTTTTTTTTTAATCATTCCATCAGTGCTACCAAAAAAGAACTTAAGGCAACAAATGATTCATATTGTTGGAAGAGCCAAAATTAGAGTCCTAGTCTTGTGTATTTTCTATTAAAGAATAGTAAGTGAAACAGCTGCAAAGTCTCAGGGCAGCTAGTGGTGTTGCTGTCTGATTATTTGACTTATACATAGGAAAGGATGCTTTTTGATTAGTTCTAAATCAAAGTAGAGAAATGTGCTCTAGAAAAGTCTAGCATTGTTGTTATTGCTGTCATTGCTATTAGTGGTAAAATAATAGTACAAAAATGGGATTTTTACCCAGAACAGACCTTGTGTAGTTCTGTATCATGGTACAAAGATTGTCATGTAAGTTTTAATCAGCTCCAACATATGGTAAGACCATTTTGGAAATCATGTAGAAAATAGATTATTCTGTTTTTAGCAAGGTTGTAATCCTCCATGTTCATTGTGGATTTCAAAAGAATTTCTTTCTCAGAACCTTTCTGTGGAAACTGATGATGAGTTAGCATAAACCCAGGACATCATACATGTTCCAGAATAATTAGGTTTTTAAAAATTATTGTAAGCCAGGCGTGGTGCTGCAGACCTGTAATCCCAGCACTTGGGAGGCTGAGGCAGGAGGATTGTTGTGAGTTTGAGACCAGCCTGAGCTACAAAATGAGTTTAAGGCCAGCCTGAACTGCATAGTGAGACCCTGTCTTAAAAAGACAAAAAAAAAAAAATTACTATAAAGCCTCCACTTAAAGGGAATTGCCTAGCAATATATTTTATGTAGCACACTGCACTTAAACAAACTGGTTTGGGTCGCCTCATATGCTTTGTTTGACCTCAGCAGATAAAGACTTAATAGATGAGGCTGGTCTCTCTGGAAGTCCTTCCTCAATAATCTGGGAAGGCTGCTACTGGCCAGGCTGCCTTTGCAGTGACCAGAGCACAAGAGTATAGCATCGGGTACCCTCACATGTACTTTAATAAGCACACAGAATAGCTCCATGTACAGGGCATGCTTTGTGTGAGAGTAGCTGGGATAAAAGGGGAAAACTCAGACAGCACAGGATATGCTTTGTTAGGTAAAATGTGTTTAACCCTGACTGTAGGAGGAAATATTAATTAGATTTGCTAGGACAGTTCATTCATTTAAATGATCTAGGTGTGTGCCTTCACTGATCTCACAGGACAATAATGGAAATGAAAAATGGGAATAGGCTGAAAGTTTAAGTATCCTATATAACCACTGTCATCAGTGGAGATGAATGGAGTGCTGCTTTAATCCGTGTGTGGGAACGTATGACTTGGTGTCACTTTCCTATTTCTATTAATTCGGGCTGTATTCCTCCTAAGGTGATGCCACCTTGTTGCTCCCTGATTCTTTTCCCTTTCCTTGCACTTGAAATACTTCCCTTCATCTACATTCTACCCCTCCCTTAACCTTCTTTCTCGTCATTCTTCAGTTCCTTCTGGGCAACTTCATTTTGGGCTTTTTGTAGCCAACTGTGTACATGCCAGTAGCTTCCACTTTCTTAGAACCTTCACTCATATTTCCACCCTCTGCTGGATGTCTGCATCTAAAGATGCACAGGACCTGCGAATTCAGCAGGTCCCACGTAGACTTGTTTTATTTTTCAAATGTTTTGCGTCTATTTTATTTCATGGTAAGTCACATGAAAGTTACCCGGTAGTCTAAGCCAGTAATACTTCATTCCTCTTCACTCTCAACCCATCACAGCTAACTAATCATTAAATTATGTAATTTCTGCCTTCTTACGGCATTTCAAATTACTTCCCCTCCTCTCCATTTCCACTGTCATCACCTCATTTCACATTTTCAACATTTATAAGAGCCAGGGAAGTCCTTTATAAATGCCTGATTGTGACGCTGTCCTACTTAAAACCTTCGGGGTGTGCCCTTGCTACATACTTGGGTATCTGCAGAGATTAGGAAAATAATGTATATTAATGAAGTGGACCGTGTATGACACAAGAGGGAAAAATAATGAAATGCACTCCTGACTAAAGAGATTCATATTCAGAATTTTGCAAGATAAATAAACCTCTCAGCCTAATTTGCTTATGATTCTGCAGTTAATACAGCCAGGTCTAACCTGGTGAGCATAATATGTCTATCTTCTTTGTTATCGAGTATCTCTTTGAGACAGCAATTTGGAACTATCAACTTTTGCAGAGACTGATAGAACCAGTAAATCATGTTTTGTTTCCAGATCAAAATATATAAGCATAAGGGGTTGCTTATCATGATTAGTATCTCTGTATTCATAGTAGAGACTGTGGAGCCAAAAGAAACTTTATGGGTTTCAGATCTTCCATGTATTAGCTGTGTGCTTTTGAGCTATTTACATAACTGCATCAGAGGAAATTAACCGTTTATCCATTTCCCCCTGCATAAAAAATAATGGAATCAAAACTGTATGATTGAGGAACCAGGGAAGTGGCTCAGTGGAATAAGTGCTTCCCTGGCAAGCGCAAAGGTCTGAGTTCAATCCCCAGTTCCACCAAAAAAATAAAAAGAACTGTATGATTGAGAGTACAAAGTCAAACAATAAATTGCCTGAAATGACCTAGCTCAATACTTGGCACAGAGTAACTTCTCAGTAAAAGATTACACTAAGACAGGATAAAGTTAAGAAGTGGC
>PVKA01022371.1:0-29210 GCA_004027165.1 Ctenomys sociabilis
TGAATCTTTGATATAATTCAGCTACATAAATACCTGTAAATATAATATCATGTATGCACCTTGTACAATACCAAAACATTATGAAAACAGTTTGCAATGTATTATTTCATCGACTCTGTATGGTTATGGTGTTTTGAAACTGTCTGATTGACATTTGTATTTCAATAAAATAAAAATAAATGGAAAAAAAAAGAATTTACTTTAGGCTCTCCTTAGGTTCCATTTATTCAGTGGTACATAATTTGTGTCCATATATCCTGTTTTATCACTACAGCATTATGGTATAATTTGAAGTTAAGTTGCTGTAATGTCTCTTATATTTTTTCTTTTACTCAAAATTGCTTTGGCTATTTGAGTTTTTTTTTGTTTTTTTTTTTTTGTGTGTGTGTGTGTGACTTCTCTAAAATTTTGGTAATGTGGTTTCTAATTCTGTAAAGAATTGTATCAGTATTTTGATAGGGATTTCACTGAATAAGTAAGGTGCTTTGGGTAGTGCAATACTATTGCAATCCATGAACATGAGATGCCTTTTCATTTTTTGGTGTATTCTTACAGTTTTCATTGTAGAAAATGTTCATCTTAAGGAAATTCAGTAGGATAGCAAGATACAAAGTCAACACTCAAAAGTCAATAGCATCCCTCTACACAGATAACAAACCTCACTGAAAGGGAAACAATAGAAACAATACATTTTACAGTAGCACTGCACATTTTACAACAGTACCGTGGAAAATGAAATACCTTGGAATTCACTTAGCCAAGGAAATCAAAGAACTTTTCACGGAAAATTACAACACCCTAAGAAAAGAGATTATAGAAGATTTCAGAAAATGGAAAAATATTCCATGCTCCTGGATAGGAAGAACCAACATTGTGAAGATGGCCATACTCCCAAAATTGTTATACAGATTTAATGCAATCCCTATCAAACTGCCACCAACATACATCCAAGACATAGAGAAATTGTTCCTAAAATTTATTTGGAGCCACAAATGATCTAGAATAGCAAAGGCAATCTTGGCCAATCAAGACAAGGCAGGAGGCATCACAATTCCTGATTTGAAATTATACTACAAAGCCACCGTGATAAAATCAACATGGTACTGGCAAAAAAATAGACCTGAGGATCAGTGGAGTAGATTAGAAGACACAGAGGCATCTACAAACACACTCAGCCACCTGATCTTCGACAAAGGGGCCAAACATGCTTACTGGAAGAGAGATAGCTTCTTTAACAAATGGTGCTGGAAAACCTGGCTTTCTACATGCCAAAAACTAAAACTTGACCCAGCTCTATCACCATGCACAAAGCTGCAGTCAAAATGGGTTAAAGATCTAAACATCAAAACAGAAACACTCGATCTCCTGGAAGAGAAAGTAGGAAGAACGCCAGAAGACATAGGGATAGGTAAAGAGTTCATGAGCAAACATATATTCACATGAGAAACACCTGAAAGAATCAACAACTGGGATCAACTCTTTCTGAGGAGTTCCTGCACATCAGAAGAAATTATCAACAAAGTGAAAAGAGAATCCACAAATTTTGAAAAAATCCTAACTAATAAGCAATCAGACAAAGGTCTGCTGTCTAGAATATATATAAAACTAAGATATATTAGGGCTCTCAAATTTAAAGACCCAATCCAGAAATGGGCATCTTAGATGAATACACACTTCTCAGAGAACAAAATTAAAGAAGCGAATAAATATATAAAAAAATGCTCCACATCGCTAGCCATCTGTGAAATGCAAATAAAAACAAGACTGAGGTACCATCTCACTCCAGAAAGAATGGCTATTATAAGGAAATCAACCAACAACAAATGTTGGAGAGGTTGTGGGGAAAAGGGAACACTTCTCCACTGCTGGTGAGAATGTAGACTGGTGAAACCATTGTGGAGATCAGTATGGAGACTCCTCAAAAGAGTAGGACTGGAAATTTCATTCAAGCCAGCTATCTCCCTACTGGGAATTTTCCCAGAGGAACTGAAATCATTATATCATAGTGATATATGTGTACCTAATGGTTGAAAATATGTGGTATTTCTATATATTACTCAGCTATAAGGAATGACAAACTTGAAGCATTTATATTGAAGTGGATGCCACTTGAACATATTCTCATAAGTGAAATAAACCAGACACACATGTGCAAATATTGTATAGTCCCCTTAGTATAAGAAGTCAAAGGAAGAAATTCAAATAGTAATGTAGAACAACAACTAAAAAGAATTGAGTCAGATAGTTAGGGCAAACTGAATGGCTTATGTTGCAGGGCGCTAATCAGCTTTTCTTCTGGATGGTTAACAACCTAAATTCACAGCTCAAAAATTGGAGAAATTGAAGAGCTACAAGGTCAGCCAACATTTTGGTCCTAGCCTTTCAAGGTCAGTGAAGAGTCAGGACATAGGAGAACCCGTACTGTAACATCATGAAACTCAGTTGTGCCCCAAATTTCCTGATCAAGAAGATTATGGAGCCACAGAGGAAAGACAGTGAAGATCTATAGTGTGCCTGGAGAGAGTCACATGGAGAGAAAACTTTCTCTCAGGCTCTCACAGAGAGCAAACTGGTCAAGCATTGGCTGTGACTCATCTGTATGGATGACAGAGACAAAAGATCTACAGAGTAACGTACAGGATTACAAGATAAACCCTGAGGGGACTTCACTGACTTCATCAGAAACAAGAAACAAAAGCTACATTTTTTGCTATGTAGGTCTTGCTCTACCTCAGTCTTAACCATCCAGCAGAAAAGTATAAAAATGAGGTATATAATGCGAGACCATAACAATAAGTTGAGCTGTAAATGGCTATGGTCAACAACTTCTTCAGAGAACTCACTATTATTGTGGAATGCTGGACTGTGTTGGATTGTGTTGCCAAGTTCAAGCACCTAAAATAGTTTAATGACAAGGGAGTGCCCATCTTTGACAGATCTAGACAAAAAAAAGGGGGATACAAAGGAAGAATCATGATGTGTGTGTATAATCAGTACAGTTAGGATAAATATGCTGTGCTTCTGCGTAGTTATACGAGAAGCAAGATTTGCTAATAGTGGTGGGACAAGATATTATGTTGGCTTCTAGTACTATTGACAACCTCTAGGAAGATTACAAGGTAGAAAGTATTAATTATTGAATCTGTGATATAATTCAACTATAAAAAATAAGTATACAGCTACACTCTCTTGATTCATCTGCTATAATAGTGTCTGTAAGTATAATATCATGTATGCACCTTGTAAGATACCAAAACATTATGAAAAGTTTGCAATGTATTAATTTACTGAATTTGTCCTGTCAATTTGTCTTGAAACTGTCTCATTGCTATTTGTTGTTCAATAAAAACAAAAAAATAAATTAAGAAAAGAAAATGTTCATCTTTTTTTACCAAGTGTATTTTTTGTAGCTGTTGTATATAGGGTTATTTTTAATTTCTATTTCAGATGTCTGCTACTGGAAGATAGTAATACTAATGATTTTTGTACATCAGGTTTTCTTCTTAATTTTTTACTGGGGATTGAACTCACTATTTTGTGCTTGCAAGGCAGGCACTTAGGCCACTGAAATATTGTCTTGGCCCTGAATGTAAGTTTTTAAACAAGATTCTTAAGCTTTGTCAAGATATTTCTCAGCGCAATGTGCAGGCAACTTCTAGCAGAGAATTCTATTGCTTCTTTAGAGTGCTACAGAATTATTGCACTGGGAAGTTTTAGACTTCAGAAATAGCAGTGAGTGGGGCTAGACAGATGTGGTTTTCAGGAAGTTCTGTAGAATCAAGGGCTCGGCTCAGAATTGAGTTGGAAAGAAGGGCACATTTTATATCTGTCATCTTAAATATTTGTTTGTTTGTTTATTTATTTATTTATGTGGAATGACAATGGAAGGAGTTGGAAACCTTTTAATGTTGTAAACATTCTTTTCATTTATTTATTATTTGGTACAGGATCTTGCTATGTAGCGTGGATTCATAGAAATCCTCTTATCTCAGCCTTCCTAGCACTGCAATTTCAGCTGCATGCCACTGCACCCGGTTTTGGTGGCTGGCACGACACGTGGTACTGTGCATGGAACCTGGGTCCTTGCACTTGCCAGGCAGGCACTTAGACTGCTGAGCTATCTCCCCAGCCCTATTTTCATTTTTCTTAGTCTTTTTTTGTTAGGAATGGTTAGAAATCTTGCAAACAAAAAGTAATGGGGAGTTCACTACAAACTTATATAAGGACAATTATCTCTTTCTTTCTTTTCTTTCTTGTGGAACCAGGGGTTGAACTCAGGCCCTTGTGCTTTCCAGGCAAGTGCTTATTCTACTGAGCCATCTCCCTGTGCTCTCTTTCAATTAATTAATTAATTAATTTTAATGGATAAATTTGCATATATTTATGGTGAACAACATATTTTGATACATGCACACATTGTGGAATGGCTAAATCAGTTTAGTTAACATGTGCATGAAATCACATGCTTATTGTGGTAAGAATATTTGAAATCTACTCTGAAAGCAATTTTCACATAAATACTGTAACATAGTGCTCATAAGTAAAGGCATTGCCCTCTTGAATATATTCCTCCATCTAACTGAAAATTTACATCTTTGAAGCAGCATTTCCAAGCCCTTACTCCCGGACTCTGGTAACCTCTAGTTCACACTGTTTCTATGAGTTTGACATTTTTAGAGACAAGGACATTTTAAGAAAGCTGTAGATGTGATACCGATGAAATGAGCTATTTCACAAGTGACCGACTCCAACCATGTTTCTCTGTGTTTTTAATTAAATACAAGTTTAAATTAATTTTTAGCTGAGCACATTCTTATCCATTACCAAAATGAGTTTTCTGATGTTTAGAGAAAGCAAAGATTTCTCAAAGAATAATTTACAACCCCCTCTCCTCCAGCAGCCAACAGATTGTTGGGCGGCTTAGCCCTACTAAGTGCGGATAGGTAATGCCATGTCATAATAGGACTCTGGGCAGACAGACCCGGACTCAGTTTCCCCAGCATCTCCTTTGCTGGTCTAATAGAATTTTAAAGTCTTCCACAGGATCAAATCATGTGCATGGTGTCAGCTGAAACTTGCTTCTACGATCTCAAGGATTATTGTTCAAAATCTCCAGGACTATGAACGTAAGTAACCCAGGTAAATGCCAGCCTCCATGATTCATACCTTAGTTCGTATTTTTAAATGATGGCATGTTTAGCTGTAGTGATCCAGAAGAAGAAAACTGAAATAGAAAACAAAGATGAGTTTGGTAATTAGAAGACAAAATTGCAATGTTTGAACAGAGGAACGAGCCGTAGAAGTCCTTGAGTTGGTACACTAATGTCAAGGATCTGAACATGGGCTGGTAAGATAGCTCAGTGGACTAAAGCGCCTGCTTAGGCAAGTGCAGGGACTGTGGTACAGTCTCCTGCATCACATGACACACTGACCACACCCCAAGGGAGGGCTGAGCTGGCCAGAATTCAGGCATAGCGGCACATACCTGTAATCCCAGTGCTGGGGAGGCTGAAAGCAGGAGGATCACTATGAGTCTGAGTTGCATAGTGAGACTGTGTAATAACTAAATACATTTAAAAACAAAAGAACTGAACCTGTGGGAAGTGGCTTCAGAAATATTTCAGAGACAAAGGAAGAATTAGGGCTATAAGTTAGTGTTATGGTGCAGGTTAGGGTGAGGGCTAAAGATTAGCGTTAGAGATTAGGGTTAGGTAACAGCTTGGCTTGCTGTTTCCACGCTTGATGAAAAATAGGGTCTGCCTCTCTTCCTCCCCTCTGACCTCTGCTAGTATATCCTTTCAAAAAGCCGCTCATTCAGCTAGTTTATTTTTCATCCCGGAAACACCTTCATGAAACTTTAACAACCAAAGTTCTTGCAAAGATAAGGACCCTGATGAATGATGATGAAGCCAAAGGCAAAAGAAGCAAAGAAAAAGAGGTGACGCCAACCTGGGGAAGTGACCAGTGTGAAGGAAGTGGTCGCTGGCATAGGCATCCTGTGGAGAATCTGCGTTCACCCTGCTGACCTGGGGCGTCAGAGTGCCTGTCCTCAGACTCGACTTTCTTAGACTAGAAAGACCCTGATAATCCACGCGGAAAAGCCAATATTCAGTTTAAGTTGGAAAGGGTAAAATTTCAGCATGCTGCTTCTCTTTATTTTTATTTCCAGGGTGGATGCAAGAAAAATGGGATGCTTTGAAGAATAAATATACTCACCAAGTAAAAACTTTGCACAGTTGTTCTCATATTTTGACAAGTTTTGCAGGCCCCAAACTGCAAGGTAGTTCATTCTATTGACTTAGACTCACAAGTTTGATCATTTATTGCTATCATCAGTATTAGTTTTTAAAGCCAATATTCTTAGCAGTTACATTTGCCCAAACTCACCCAGCTTGACTTCACACATTTTAAGAGAAGACACAAGCATAAAATTTTTGTGACAGTTTCTAACACCAAGTTCATTGTTTGGCCATAATAAGGGGCCAGGAAGATGGTTCAGTGGAATAAGCGCTTCCCTGGCAAGCACAAGGGTCGGAGTTCAATCCCTGGTTCTGCAAAAAAAAAAAAAACCAATAAGATATAGGAGAGAAATGACATATAAAAGGTTCTTTATAAGAAGGCCTTGAGGAATTCATAAAACATTTAAAAATGAGCCAAAAGTTTTGTGACAATAGAGAAAAGGCAGTGTTGTTCTAAAAGATGCATTTCAACATAAAATGGTATTTATAAATGAATAGAAAATAAGATTCGTTTACATGTCCTATGTGTAAAAGGCTGGCCACCTGCGAGTTATTTTAGTGAATGTAGTTGGCATTTTCTTGAATTTCCTCAAGAATCTTTGTGCAAAACCCATGTTTAAGTGTAAATGTTTAACCATGAAAAGCCACCTAATCCTCAAATCTATCCTGCACCCCAAACTGTAAGTCTTAAAATTGTCATTAGTGGAAACTTAGAACCTTTAGCAATAGTGAAAACTTTTATTTTATTTTAGGGTACTAGTGATTAAATTTAGGGAAGTTGAGCAAGTACCCTACCACTGAACTGCATCTCTAGGCCCTAAACTATGGACACAACCTGGCCTTTGCAGCAGTCACTTGGGTTCCTAAAGATGACATCTGGAGTAGGGATCAAAGGATGACGTGATCAGATACCAAAACATCCATGCACATGGTTTGGCCCCAGCCATTTAATATTTCCATATTTTACTTTCAATTCAGGGTTTTGTTGGCTTCTTGTTTAAAGAAAAGGTTAGCTGGAGTGACTGCACTGGCTAGTTTTACTTCACTGTTTTCAACATTCTTTGGTCTTTTTCCCCTTAAATTCACTTTCTTCATGTGTTTTCCAGGAGCTTTTGCTTCTTATTGCTTGTACAAGGAGATTCTTTGGATACACAGACCTAATGCATGACCAGCTGCTTTACACAATCCTGCTTTCCCAACTGGGGCTGTTGAACATAGTAATCCTATCAGGAAACATTCCTGGACCATCGTAAGCTGTGTCACCAATCCCCGCAGTTACTGCTGCCTCCAGATGGTGTAGAATCCAATTTCAAAAGGGCATCAGTATGGAGCATGAATAATGCCATTAAGAGGTATGCCTGCAGCGTAAACTTTCTGTAGGCAACGTGGAAAATACTTCAGCTTTACCATGTTTGACTTTCATATATTTTGGCAGTAGTGCTGACACACTGCAAAGAATTTTGTAGGTATTTTCTAGGCAGGAAACAATCTGATTCTTGGCAAAGATGACAGGTCACAGGGAGGAGGGAGAGTCTACCTGCATCCTCCTGAAGCTGCTTATTGAAAACAGTCTCCAGGAGAATGCCACTTCCTTTTCTACCCAAGTCCTGTCTCATTGCTAGCATTGCTTTCCAGAAACACCAAATGAGGGGTCTCCTGCCTTCTTCCACTCTGGGCAGATGTCATACTCTTTTTCAAAGAAGAGTGACAAAAGCACATCAGCATCATTTGCTTCCTTTGAGGCCCCAGAAGATGCACGCATCTGTGCTCCTCTGAGGACCAGAGGCAGAACAGCGGAATTACAAAAGAACCAGAAATCTCAGAAGGCCCTGAGTTGGGGAATCTTCCATGTTTCAAAGCTCTAGGTGGGAAGACTGGCTGGACAAAAGAATCTCTGCACAACTGCTTGATTAGATGAGAGCTGCTTAAGATTGCTCCTAACAGTGACTCAGAAAGATGTGACCACCCATCACTGAGCTGAAGCTTTTTGCCGACACCATGGTGACACTTGAGGTAGCCTTTGAATAACTTTTTCAATAATGGAATAGCCCTGTCATCGCCCTGCTTCTCCTCCTAAAGATAAAAAGTTATTTCCAGTCCCTCGCTCCACTTCAGTTATCCGGAGAGGATTTTTAAAGAAACCCTGCTTATCTACCTCCCATCTCAGACTTACTAAGCACAGTATCTACAGATGAGCTAAGGGTGTTTGGTAGTGTTAAGATGCTCTTCTGCTTCAACTGAGAATTATCAGCCTACTCCATTAATCTCTGGAAATGTCTCTGGCTGAAGGAACACACAGTTTGACTCAGAATTGTCAAAATCATGCAAACAGTTGCTGGAAGTATCCAGCAGGAGATTTGTCTAGGGTCAGAGCAAGCGGGGTGACCCTGGTAAGAAGTGGGCAGGAAAGGGGCAGAGGAAAATGCCAGCAACTCTGGAGGCTAGAGGACCATGAGAGCCAAGGTAGAAGTCAGGGCTGAGGGCAAGGAAGATTGGACAAAAGAGGGAGAGATGCTCAGCCAGACAAAAGTCATTTATTTCATGGCTTTGCCAGAGCAAAACTGGACTAAGAGATGGAGGGAAAGTGACAAGGAGAGAGCCGTGAAACTAGCTTCTAATCTGCCCAGATAGGGGACCAGTTGACGACCTTCATTGCAGAGACTCGAAGGGCCTGGGCAAATTGTTTTTCTTGAAATTTGTTTAATCATGGGTACACCCCATAGGGGAAGCACTAGGGCTCTTTTTTCATTTTCAAAGGATTGAACAATCTTCATTAGTTTACTGCAGCCCAGTAGCAAGAAAGAATTTTTTTTTTTTTTTTAATTTTAAAGGTTTAACAAAATTCCCTTTTGGAATATGGTCCTCAATTTTACAATTCTGCGTAGTTAAATCAACCCTACTCTGCAATTTCATGCAGGTTGGCAATTGATGTCACAGAATTTAATGGCACTCCATTGTAATGCAAGCTCCAAGCAGAGGTCTCTGTGGATCCTGCTAAGAGCAGAAAAATCACAGAGCAATCACAGGCCATAGGGGGGCAAAGACTGGAGTCAGAGGAGCACTTACTTTCCTGATGAGAATCTAGAAAATCAGTACTGGACATTCTGGTAGGGTGGATGTTGGGATATAAATTTTTCTGTCTGTCTGTCTGTCTGTCTGTCTGTCTGTCTGTCTGTCTGTCTATCTATCTATCTATCTATCTATCTATCTACCTATCAATCAATCATCTATCATCTATCTGTATCAACTCAATTAGGTGTTGAGTTAAATTGTCCTTATGTATTTAATTTCTCAGATAGGTTGGGACTTTGGAAAAGTATCAGGGCCAGCCAGAGAGCTGAGCAGATTAAAGCTCCTGCTTAGGTAGCTGCAAGGGATGAAGGTTTGGTCCCTGGCATGCCTTGCCCACCCTGTCCCTGGGGTGCACTGAGACAGCAACTGAGACTGGGCGTGGTGGCACGAGCCTGTAATCCCAGTGCTTGGGAGGCTGAAAAACAGGAAGGATCACTATGAGTCCAATCTGTGCAGTGAGACCCTGTACTAAATACATAAAAAAAAAGAAAGTATCACCTCTGAAATCAGATTTTGTAAAACAAATTTTCCCTGGCCTAACCAATCACCTCTCTCTCTCTCTCTTTTAAAAGAAAATAAAAATAATTTGCATAACATTAGAAATGATACAGAATTTCACAAAACAAGATGACGGGAATTCAATAGTGGTTGTTGTATTCCATATCAATGTCTTCAAATCAATTGTGTAGATTACTGGGTATAAGCATGCATCCAGATCTATTCTGGTGCAAATCAGGGGCTTGTTCTTTTTTCTGCCTCCTCCCTGGTGGAAGCATGAATGCTTGGCAGAAGTCTGCAGGGAATAGCAGCTGGCTGGGTCCTATGTTCCCTTATCTTGATATGCAGTAGTCCCTCACTAACTATTTCATGGTCTGACTTTCACAGATTCACTATTTCATAAGCTTTCAAAAATATTAATTTAACAAAAGTTACATTTCTTGTTCTATAGGTCTCGCTTCATCTTGGTCTTAACCATCCAACAGAAAAGTATGAAAACAAGGTATGAAAAGTAAAGCCATATTAATATGCTGAGCTGTAAAAGGCTCAAGTCAACAACGTCTGACATTGCAAGTCCTATGGAAATCTGATTACTATTAAGGACTACTGGACTATATTGGAATATTTTACTGAATTCATGCACTCACAATATTTAAATGGCAATGGACTCTCCATCTCTGACAAAACTAAACAAAAAGGGGATATAAATGATCATTTTATATCTGTATATACAAAATAGGATAGATACAGGTACTTTCTGTTAATTCAATGGGATGAAAGATTTGTATTAATAGTGTTTGTACAGGATATGTTGTCTACATCTTGTACTATAGGTAACCACTCTGAAGACAATAATGTGCAGTGTATTAATTATTATAACTGTCCTGCTAACCTGTTTTGAAATTCTCATTGCTATTTGTTTCTCAATAAAATTAATAAAAAATATTAATTTAAATTATTTATCCCAGATTTTTTGCTATATCAAGGGATTTTACGGTAGTGTACAGTATTGTATGCATATTCATATGTGCAGCATTAATGGATATGTAAAATACATTAAACTGTTAATTCTAACATTAAAAGAAAAATCAGAATAAAATACACTACAGTATATATTTCTTTAGTGGATGAATGCATACTGTACTGTATAGTATATGTATATTGTTAAAATTATGCAGGTTTATGAGTTTAGAAAATGGTTAAGAGCATTACAACTATTTTTAAGAGTGCGAGAAGGGCTTATAAAGTATATATAATGTAGCCACTTCACTCCACTGTTTTTCACTTATCGCACCGTGTCTAGAATGTAACCTCCGTGACAAGTGAGGGACCGCTGTGTCCCTGTCAATCAGTCTTTGCACCATCTGCCCTTGACAACAGCCCTGGACTGAAGGCTGCCCCGGGTGCAGCAGGGAGATGGGCCACTCTCTCAGAGAAGTTCTCCTCAATGCCTGCGGTTGACCTATTTTTGTATTTCAGAATCACTTTTGCATATTTCAGTTTAAAAGCTTACAGTTCCATTAAAGTCAAACATGTGGACCTAACAGGCTTAGATGGGAGGCTTTTCTCTGCACTTGTGAAGTCCTTTACAGCCTCAGCAGCCATGGCTTCTGTTGGGTCTCCATGCTCTCCCTTGCTGGAACAGGCTTTCCAATCACATGATCGTTTGATAGTCACAAGCGAGCACACCTGGTGTCCCATGTAAGACGAGCCGAAGTATTCCCAAGCTTTCAGCTTGTCTCAGGCCGTTGATCCCTGTAAGCAGGGAGCAGGATCCAGGACTTCACTCGCAGGATCCAAGGAGCCTGGTCTCTTGCTGAGGACCCCTTCAGCCCCACATCTCCCTTCCTACCCCCTGCGCTGTCTTGCTGTGTTTTCCTTGCGGTAAACGCCTCACAACATCTCACTCTGGAACTCTGATTTCACTCTTCCTTCAATCCCAGAACCTAGCAATTTACCAAGGCAGGAGTGTTTAAAACACATTATAGGCTGGGAGAATTCACATACGAGAAAGGACAACTTAATATCAGACGTCATGGCTCATTTATCCTGGTCTGTCGGGTCTCTGGGGGCTGCCTTCCTCCTCAGCCTGCATGTTTGCTTTTGAGAGAGGGCCTCCTTACGCAGTTCAGGCTGGCCTTGCACTCACTTTGTAGCCCAGACCTCCTCAGCTTGCACTTATTTTGTATTGAACATGCTGATTTATTGCTTTAAAAATAGGTCTATACACACAGGTGCAGTTTCCAACTCTTACAACAGCTTTTTACATCAAAGAATAACATTTCTTCAAAATTCCAAAGATGCACAGATTAAACGGCAAGCTGCCTTCTGTAATACTTCAAATGTACCCATTTTAACATTTTTCTATCCCAATTATGCAATGGAGGATATGTAGGATAGCGAGTAAGCACAATAAACAACTCCTGTACTTTCCTCAGCCTGCTTTTGCAGGGCTTGCATTGCCTGTGTAGAATCCACGTTGTCAATACCTCTTCTCCTCAACTCCCCTATCTCTGTTCTTTCCCAACTCCCACTCTCCAAGATGCCTGTGATGAAGATTGCATCTGACAGCAATCCAATGATGTATTGTTATTGTCATTTGTTGTCTAGGCTTCATTGGGGGTCTGTGTCTTACGCATTCCTCTTATGTACCCTCCTGGGACCCCAAGTACAGCATCATGTCCAGAGGCACACTATCACTCCCAGGGACACACCATCATGTCCAAAAATTCTACTTTTTAAGCCATAGTTTTCCTGTCTTTTGCTTCCAATTGTTTTGGTTCTCATTTTTCTAGTGGACTTGTAAGCAACATATAGTAAGACTTTGTTTTCTTCTTAATTCAATGTTATAATATGTTCTCCTTTATTACAGCATTTTATCTTTTCACACTTGATGTAATTACTGATATATTTGGGTTTATAGTTACCATTTTCTGTTTTCTATTTATTCCTGCTGTTCATTTTCTGTTCTCTATGGTTATTTTGGAATTTTTCCATTTATTACTTCATTAAACTCTATTAATTTTGGATTATGTATTTGCTACTATTCTTTCTGTTCTTACTGTAGAGATTAATTTATTAAAACAGAAATTGACTCAGTTGCACTGAGTAATCACATTAATGTGATGTCAGTCAACTTTCTGTGTCACTAGAAATATATTCAAAATTTTAAAATTTTAACATTTGTGATATGTGACTTTTTGAGTGATTGCCACCATAAATTTTAATTTCATATATTTTAAACTTTAGAAGACTATTATATACATAGTCTTTAGAAGATTATTGTATACATCACTGGAGCTTTTTTGTATTTTTATATATATTTTTTTCCTTTTACCACATCCTGACACTTCTATATTTTTGGCTAAGGTCTTCTTTGTTCTGTCTGAAAAACAATTCTTTCAGTTGAGAAAGTTGTGCTGATTAAAAAAAATCTTTACTTGAATATTTTGTGTTTCATTTTATGTTGGAAACTACTTTTTTAACTTTACATATATATCTATAGCTTTCTTAACCTTCAGTCAGTTCTACTAAGAAGTCAATTGCCTGCCTTCTTGTTACTTTTCAGAATACGCCCTTTATATTCTTTAGCTCTTTTTAAGATTTTTTTCTCATTGTCCTTCATTTTCAGCTATAATATGCTATATTGGCTGTCTGTCACTATAATAAAATACCAAGGCAATTACTAATGCTCATTCATAATAAAAACCACACAGAAAATCATCATAGATGGTCTTCATTTCAATCTGATAAAAACCATCTATGACAAACCAACAGCCAACAACATACTACATGGACAAAACCTGAAGGCTTCCACTCTGAAATGAGGAACAAGACAAGGATGTCCACTGTCACCACTCCTATTTAATGTAGGTCTGGAAACATGTCAGACCAATTAGATAAGTGGGAGAAATAAAAGGAATAAGAATAGGAAGGGAAAAAGTTAAATTATCATGATTCAAGCATGATACAATGCATTATATAGAAGACCTCCAGAACGCTACCAAAACTCTTGTAGATTTTATGACCAGATTTAGTAGCATAGCTCAATACAAAGTCAATAGTCAAAAATCAATAGCATTCCTGTACACATACAACAAAGTCACTGAGAAGAAATTAGGAGACCTACATCCTTCACAATAGCATCTAAAAGAAATGAAGTGCTTAGGAATCACTCTAACAAAGGAACGAAAGGATCTGTATATTGAAAATTATAGTACTATGAAAAAGCAGATCAAAGAGGATTTCAGGAAATGGAAAGATATCCCTTGCTGATAGAGAGGAAGAAATTGTTCAAAAGGAAAAGGGAAAGTGGGTGGGTGACATGAGAAAAGACAGTAGAGAAAAATGGGAAAAACGCAAATCAGTTATATTATTAGTGTCTCTTATTTCATTAAATAGGAAGGTTTGTGCTAATACTGATTGGAAAAAGTTCCATGCCCTTATATTGTGTCCTGAGTAACTACTTTAAGGGTAACAACAAAACAACAACTAATATAGTAACTATTGTCATTCTCTTATTTTGGTATAAAAGTTTGTTTTTTCCACATACAATTAAAGAAATAAAGGGTTTGGCATGTTCCCATGTCAATACAACTAATAAAGGTGAGGTATATTGAGCCTCATGGTTCTAGGGTTCTATTATAATAATTTTATTACTTATTTATTTATTTTCATGTATGTATTTGGTACAGGGTCTTACTACACAGATGGGACTTATAGTCATTTTCCTGTTTTCAGCCTCCCTAGCCCTGGGATTACAGGCATACACCACCCCTCCTGAACTTGGTCTTCAGCTCAGCGTGCCCCGTGGGCAGGGCTGGCATGGCATGCAGTATCATGAATCAAACCCTGGTCCCTGTGCTTGTCAAAGCAGGTGCTTAGTCAACTGAGCTATCTTGCTGGCCCTAATAATTTTTTAAAAATAATTTTATTGAGAAACAATAGCAATGAGATAGTTTCAAAACTGATTACTAAGACAATTTCAATAATTAATACACTGCATATTGTTGTCTTTGTAGTGACTATTCATAGTACAATGTGCAGACATGATATCCTTGTCACAAAAACCATTTAGTACAAATCTTTCTATTCATTGAATTAAGAGAAAGTAGCTGTATATCTATTCTAACTACTTTAAATACACAAATACAAAATGGTCCTTCATCTGTGTCCTCCTTTTTTGTTTAGTTTTGTCAACTAAAAAAAGGGAAGGGTATTCCGTTGTCATTTAAATATTGTAGGTGCATGAATTCAGCAAAATATTCCTATATAGTCCAGTAGTCCATAATAGTAGTGGGTTGCCCCTAGGACTTGGCAATGTCAGAATTTCATGACTTGAACCTTTTATAGCTCAGTATATTAATATGTCTTTAGTTTTTATACTTCATTTTTATACTTTTTTTCTGGATGGTTAAGACCAAGATAAAGCAAGACCTACATAACAAGACATGTAACTTTTGTATCTGACAAGGTCAGTCAAATCCCTACCAGATTTGTACTGAAATCCTGTACCACATTTTGTAGATCCTTTGTCAGTGTCAGCCTTGTGGATGAATTATGACCATTGCTTGATCAATTTTCTTTCTGTGAAAGCCTGAGAGAATGTTTACTCTCCATGTGTGAATCTCCTTAGGCACACTCTACATCATTGATCACTTTCTTTTGTGGCCCCATAGTCTCCTTGGTCAGAAAATTTCGGACATAACTGAGTTATAGGATGTTACAGTACAAGTTCTTCTATGTCCTGAGTCCTCACTGACCTTGAAAGGCTAGGGGCAAAATGTTTCCTTGCAGCCCTTCTTTTTCTCTAACTTTGGTCTGCAAACTTAAGTTATTAACCCTCCAGAGGAGAAGCTTATTATTACTATAACATAGGCAGTTGAACTTAACCTCACTATCGTCTGAATATCAAACATCTTAGGCATAACATGGAACAGGTATTTTTCATCAAGTATTGATGTTCAACTTTAAGTCCCTATAGAAAACGAAGAAAAAAATAAAAAATATTTAAAAAATAGGAATAAATGATTACATATTTTTACACAGAAATTTAGAAATTTAACAATATACAACATTGTAGCAGGGCAGTCCTATGACACTTTTTATCTCTTTTTTTCATTTATTACCCTTTTTTTTAAACAAACATTTACTTGAGAGGCAGTATCAGCTCTCACAATTTTAAACTCTGTAGCTGTTTTCATCGATGACTTTGTTGCCTTATCTCTGTCTTCTTCCTCCCTGGACACACGCGCTGCATGTGCCGTGAGAGGGACCTTCCCGTCCCCCTCATGGTTCTCACATCTATTCTTTTCATCGGTTCTCTCAGTGCCCCTTCCTGAGCATCAGTAATGATGCCTTCCGAATCACTGGTTCTCTTTCTAGTGTCTAACTCCCTCTGAAATATATTTATCTTCATATTATTTCCAGTTATTGTATTTTTAAATTTTAGCACTTCCACTTGGATTTATTTTAATAGATTTCAGTTCTTTAGTGAAATTCTCCACCTTGTTGTCCATTTTCTTGAAATGTGTGGATAACGGTGAAGTCCAGGTCTCTGAAGACCTGTCATTTGGAGGTATGTTTCTACTGTTTTTCCTTCTCCCAATATCTTATCTCTTGCTATTCTTCCTTATTTTATTTATTAAAGGCTATACATGTGCATGCATACATACACAGGGAAAAATATGGGAGCTCTGATTGATGTTATCTCCGTCTAGATAAGATTTTCTTTACTCTCTGATTGGGAGATACATTCGAAGAAGATCACTTTTAGTAGCTGGAGATTGAACTGATTATAGATGATTCATGACTTGTGATGGGATTATAGCCCCAAATCCCATCATAAATTGCAATCTACCCAGCATCTTATTTTGGCAACACCACCACACGGGGTAGTCTCAGTTGTTCCCCCTTGTGCCTGTGTTGCTGACCAATGGCTGCAGCTAATGCCACTATCGGAGTCATAAGCAAGGACCATACCACACAGCCCTAGCCAAGGAAGATCAAAATTAAAATTGAAAATACCTTTTCTATGAATGGTGTATTACTTTAAAACTACTGAAGGTGGAAAATGGTGAGTCAAATCATCATAAGGTAGGGACTCTCTGTACAATCTAATTTTCAGTCCTTGTAGCAGCTACTTTGTTTCTAGGTTTTCCCCACTTGTAGAATAGATTCCTTCAGGGGTTCCAAGACAAACCCAGAATATATTTCAGGACCACTCCACTTTGTCAGTTTTTAATTCCTTAGCATCCTAAAGATGCTAACACTCCTATCTTTGCCTTTTGTAGGGACTTTTGTTCTTATTTCTCTGTAGACTTTGCCATCCATGTCTCACAGTCAGAGAAAGTGTAGAGGGTGATGTGGTTTTTGGACCACTTGGCTTAGTTGTCTTCACTTTCCTTCACTCCAGGTCCTTGCTATCTAGGTCCTGACCACCTTGGTAGGCTTCTGTGTCTGATCTCTTTCTCTTTCCAGGCAGGCACTTAAGCCACTGAGCTATCTCCTCAGCTTTCTTTCTCTTTCCTTACATGAAGATCAACCTTGGGATCTGAGGCCCACGCTAAATGCAGGAAGATCTCATCTTGAGACATTCCCTTCACTTATACCTGCAGGGACCTTATTTCCCCACGAAGTCACATTGACGAGTACTGGGGGTAAGGATTTACACATGTGTTTTGGGAAGGAAGTATTCAATCCATGAAACTCACATAGAAGCCGAGGAAATGAAAGAACCTTTATGTCAATAAAGGTTGGAGTCTTGGGCCACATTGGAGAAGCAGGGTAGAGGCCGCAGGATCATGTCCTCCTTGGGTTGGTCACAGAAGTTTTGGATGCTTATGAAGGAAAATGTGCAGAACAATTATTTCTGACTGAGCTTAGGGAGCTCCCCATGCTTAGCTTAGGGAGTCTGAGCTCTTCAGCTGGGAGCATCTAAGGAGCCACCTTGGTCTACTTTAGTTTAGAGCTCAATGTGGCTCCATTATTTGTTATGTGGAACAGTTCTCTTCTCCAAGAAGTAAAAGCGTCGCGAGTCCCAGGCCACAGTGGATGAGAAAAGACACCTTCTACTGTTAGGAATGTGCACTTCACTGTTATGGTTTGATTGTATCATGCCTCCCAAATTGAAGCATTCAAGTCCTAGCTTCCAGTATCTTCTTGAAGATAAAGCTATCTTATTTGGAGATAGAGTCTTTACAGAGGCCCATAGGTAGCTTGGCTACAGCACAACTGGCATCTTTATGAAAAGGCAAGATAAGGGGGCAAACATCACAGAAGAAATATGTCATGTAAAAGTGGAGCAAAGATCTGATTGAAACTTCTACAAGTCTTTTAACCATCAGAAAACAGGGGAGTGACAAGGGATGTATTTTCTTTTGTGGCCCCAGAGGGAACCAATCCCACTGACATCTTAATCCCAGGCCTCTTTCTCTAGGACTGTGTCAGTCACTTACCGTTTTCTGGGGCACCTCCCTGACACCTACAACTTACAGGTCTATTTTCACTCATGGTTTAAGAGGGCTCAGGGCATAGTCAGCTGGATCCAAGGAAGTAATGTCATAGTGGGCAGGTGCAGTGGAGGAAGGCAGCATAACCCATGGTAAGCAGGCACAGAGAGAGAAAGGAGATGGGGATCAGGTCTGCAGCCCCCACTCACCCCCAGAGACTCACCTCTTCCCACAGTCCCTGCCTCTTCCTAGCACACTCAGCTGTGAACTGCTCCATGAGTGGATCTGCTGCTGAGCTCAGCACCTCTTGATCCGGTCCCCTCCCCAAAGCTTCACCTCTGAGCACACTAGACATTGGGATGACATTTGAGATTAAAACACAACAACAACAGTTCTCTTTTCTGTGGCGCCAGTTCACATATTGAAAGACACCAAGACAACCACCTTCCTGTTTTACTAACTCAAGCAGTCACCATTTCCTTCCCTCGTGTAATGCTTGGCAATGCAGCCACTTAGGCTGGGCTCTGGTTTTCTTCTCTGCATCATTTTGCTATTTTGGGCTTATTTTTCTGATATGGAGGCTTGTTATTATTGACACTGTGCCAGGGACTTGCCAGGTGCTATTGTGCCAGGTGTCACCTGAAGATGTAGTGCTCGTATCTTCTCAGCAAAGACCAAAGCAGGGGAGCTTCTACTCAGGCAAATTCACACAGTTTGTAATTCTGGAGGTTAACACCTTTCATCAAGCCAGAGATGATGGAATTTTGCACACGGTTCATGGCCTAAGTCATATTTCTGGAAAATTTTCTGGAATTACTCTCCTTATCACTACTATATCTGCATGTTGAGAGCCAGGTAATTAAAATAATCAAAACCCTGCTGTGTTATTTATTGAGAATCAGATCCAGGCAAGCTTTTCAGTGGTTCATGGTTGTCTGTGGAATACACTGCAATGCAAATGCACTGCCAGATAGTTCTGCAAGCTGCAGCTGTGAGGTTGCCAAAAGAGATCTTCAAAAGAGAAAGCAAGCACATAAGTGGACACTCACTTATGACACATTAACACCTCGGTTCTGCCGTTAGAAAAGTTTACTGCTATGATGATATATTCTTTCATACACAATAAAAGGTACTGGAGGTCATTCTGGGACCTTGGTTTGAATGCTTCTTCCAAATTTCACGTTGGTAGCTTAACCTTCAAGTGTATATTTTAATGGTATTTGGAGGTTGGGCCTTTGGTAGGAGTTTGGGTCATAAGGCATGTACCAGGGGTGGATTCACAGAGTCCTGGGTTACAGAGGAGGTGGCTTTTCATCCAAGCAAGTCTCCACCTCGTGCATTCCACCTCCCTGTGTGACTCATGCCACAGTGTGGTGCATGACAGCGGGTCTTCATTAGAAGCTTAACAGGGGCCAGTACTATGCTATTGGATGTCACAGTCTCCAAAACCATGAGCTTAATGAAACTGCCCCTTAAAATTTACTCAGACTCAGGTGTTTTGTCAGAGCACCAGAAAATAGGCTAAGAACCATTTATGGATGTCTGCATTTTAGGAACTTACCTGCCTGCACTTCCTGTAAAGTTTATTTGTTGCTAAGTTCTCTATGGACGGTGGCCAGCACCGTCCAATGCAGCCTGCTAATCGGCAAGCGGGAAAGCAGGAGCAGCATTTCTAGAGCGGATTTTGGGCCAAGAACTTCACATTGTTTTATCTTCCTCAACTTTTTCTCTTTATATTATTTAGCAAGAAGCAGTGATTAGACAGAGGAGCAGTTGCCTTCCACCATTTTTATCACCTACTTATGCATAAGTAGAGTGAAAAATATAATAAATAAAAATCATATATAATGGCAAGCAAAAGACTGTATATGGGTAAAATGAAAATACTGATTAATGAGAAATGAGTTTTTCTTCACTTGTCTTTCAGGCCTGAAGGTACACTTTCCATGGATTCCCTCACCCTCTGTGAGCCTCTAAGGTATTGATGTGCTGATGGTTCTCGAGAGAGATGACGCAAGGAGGCTGCAGACCTTTAGTGGACATCTTTTCTGGCAGCCAGGCCTTGCAGAAGTGGGGTAAGGGAGAACAGAGGCCATGGTTGCTGGCCCATTTGTTTTGTTTTTGCAGTAGTAGGGATCAAATCCAGGACACTGAGTTTTATCTCCAGTCTTTATTTTTTTCATTTTGATAAAAGGCCTCCCTAAGTCTCTGAGTGGCCTAGACTGGACTCTAACATTCAATCTTCCTGCATCAGCAACCCAGACTGCTGGGGTTACAAGTGTGCACCAGCTGCCAGCCTTATATTCGAGCAGGAATTTCCGCTCTCCATGTCACCACTTTTGAAAAGATGCCTGCAGTACTTTCCTTGAAATGTCAGGGGAAGGGCAGAGTCACTGAGCAAGGCTTTGGGTTATTTTGACAGAGGAAAATATATGTATATATTCCCTGCTTTGCTTTGATCAACTCTTTGAAATTTCAAGCCCTGGTTATATTAACCCAGACATACGCTATGTCACATGCTCAGTAAGAAGCTCTTTCAAGTCCTGACAGTATCTACTGTCTGCTAATGTAGATATTTTCTCTGTCGTAAACAGGCAGGGTTGGAATCAACTGTTGCTTTCTTTGTTAATGCTTAAGGAAAACCGTCTAATGCCACTTACTCCCAATGTCTTTGCTGGTGCCTATTCCTAAGAGACTGCTAGGAAACCCAGGAGCTGGCATGCTAGACATGCTTGTGAGGGCTCTACAGCTTAAACCTCCAAAGGTCTGTGAATAGTCACCAAGAAAGCTTGTGAAAATGCTTGTGCCATCCAGACGAGGAGGGAAGCGTGCCCATTTGTGAGAGCTGGGAAGGGTGGGGTGCTCCGCTCTCTCACAGGGGACAGGGCTGAGCGCTAGAGGCCTTTGCTGCAGGATGCCTGGCTTCTCTGGTGTGTGGGTATCCAGTCCACCTGGTGCCACTCTAAGCAGCATAAGTCATTCTTTCTGGTTTGCTCCTTGCCCTCCTATCTGGGTCATGATGCATTGTAAGTATTTGACATCGTTATAGTCTTCACATGTTCTTGAAAGGCTGGCTCTGCTTGTATTGGTCCTGTAGCTGGCACTTTTCCAGTAGTGGGGCCAGGGAAAGCTTTGCCTCCTGTGTTGCTTCTCATTGCTAGGGAAAAATACGTGGCTTATGAATAACTTAAGAAGAGGGATGGTTTATTTGGGCCTACAGATTCAGAGGCTCAGTCCTTGGGTGACCAGCTCTATTGCTTTCAGGGTTTTCTTTTTTGGCAGTACCTGGGATCAAACTCTGGACCTTGTGCTTGTCAGGCAGTTGCTTATGGCCCTGAGCTACAGCCCTGGCCCCACTTTCAGGACTTTGATTAGCCAGAAATGTCCTGGCAGGAGGGGCAGCAGGGAGGAGCTACTCACCCCTTGGCAGCCAAGAAGCAGGGGGACTGGGAATCACCAGAGGGGAAGGGGCCAAGGACAAGTCACGGCCCCAAAAGCACAGCCTGGTGCCTCGCACCTTTCAACTGGGCCCTTTCCTGACAACCTGCTCAGCAGCAAGCTCATCAGTAGACATTGGTAGACACAACTGATGGGCACTGATGAGTTAGTGCCCCTGCCCTGGTCACTTCTAAACACAAGAGCATTCGGGGGCCATTTTTGACCCAGGCCGCAGCACCTACCACCCTCCCAACTCCCTCTGTAGCTGACACCCTCTCTCTGCTCTGTTCCATATGGAGTGCTATTTGATGCACAGGATTTAGCCTAAGAATCACAAGGCTTTAGCAGTACCAAGGCCCATGTATTGCTGAGGCTGAGGCCCGTGGAGCTGAGAGCCTCTCCGAGAACTGCCCTGTGTGTTGCCTCCGTCTAGACACTCTTCTGCCAGGCTGCGTGGCGTCTCTCCCTGCTACCCGACGTCTACCTGAGGCAGGATTTCTGTTCCTAACCCAATGACCAGCTGCAGATCTCTATAGTCTGGGAAATGGCAGTGGATGTGCAAGCTTTCTGGTAGGCCATGGCAATTACTACTGCAGGATCCAAAGGCAGTCACAGCTTATTGTTTAGGTCAGTTGAAATTGTAGTCTAGGTCTGTTTCTATTTCCTCTACAGTAGCTTTCCTTCACTTTCTCCTCTCACTTTCCTCCCCTTTCTTCCATTTTTTGACCTCCTCATCCAGGCTTTGCTAGATGCCATTACTGCCTTGCACTCCGAAGGTGTGCTCCACGCCGAGTCACGTGGGCAGGTCTCTGAGTGCGCTGGGTACCCAACCTCGTCACCGAGTCCACCCTTGAAAGACCTATCTCTTCAACCAGAGCTACTCACCTCCGAATGGGTAGCAGGGGAGGGATTGCTAACACGGAGCGTCCTGGCTCCGTAAGTATGAGGATAGAAAATTTATTTTTCAACCAGGTGCTAAGGAAGGCTAATGCTGCCCATTTAAAGGATCTTGGACTTGAAACTGAACCTGCACTTGGGAAATGTGATTCCTGCACTGCCCTGGACTTGTTTCTGTCTAGAAATCAAAATTTTCTCCTGTTGGCACAGCTGGGACCCTGTGTTGGAGAGAGGAAACTATATCCTGGCAGGAGATGTGAGAGCAGAGCAATTTTTAGCTTGGTTTGCAAGGCTAATGGGTAAACCTCTGTAGTAAATTCTAGCAGGTACCTGGGGTTGCTGGAAGAAGCTTCTCTTTTGGTATTGGACTGCCAAGAACAGAAGCCCTCTGCCTACCTCGGGGCTTCCTTCGCCATTGGCAACGCTCCCTCAGTGCGCATGAGAAAGCACTCCCCCCAGGGCACTTGCCGATGCCCCTGTGCAGTATGAAGACATAGGCTTGGGGATTTGATTTTGGCTCGAAGGCAAGGGTTACTAGGAATATCTTGCCTAAAACAAATAAATGAAAATAAGGAGGAAGAATGCAAACTAAGTGATCAGCATCTTTTTTCACTGATGTCTCATGTAAGGCATCTCATGAACACTTTCTCTCTCTCTCTCCTTTTTAATTTTAGGGGACTGGTTAAGGGGACATGATCTCCAAGGGTGGCTACAAGGAGCATCCCCCCCCCACCCCGCATCCTACCTGTCTCCTGCGGCCCATCCTTCTTCCAGCTGTGTCCAACATCCATCCAGGCAATCATGACTTCTCATAACCCATTTTTCTTTCAGACAACTCAAAAGCTGTCGTTTTGTTGCATAACCCCGCTATAATAAGATAGGCCTTGTAGTGTCTCTTAATTCCATCACCTTTTTCTCTGTCCCAAATATGGGAGAGCCCTACTTTTTTATTCTTAAAGGTACCCGTGGTATGCTGAACTCTTATCTATCTAATGATGGTGCTGAGTCAAGAACAGGAGTCAGTCAGCTGGGTGTGGCAGGGGCCGAGGCTCCTATCTGGCATGGTCTGGGGAAAAGAGTTCTGACTCATGCGTGTGATGTAACTTTCTTGGGCTCCCTGTGGGGACGTCAGAAAAATCTCACTGTTCATTAGTGCCTCATGCAGTCAGTTTTCACTGTGGGAAATGTGAGTATTGAACACTGCTCTAAAGTGGCACTGCACGGCCCCAGGGCATGGTGGCCACATGTGTCTTGTGAGCACGTGCTCAGTCTCAGGAATTCTACTTTACTCTAAGATCAGCACTGTGTGGTTGTGGCTGCAGGCCCAGTAGAGGGCTCTGTGCTTTGGATCTATTCTCATGACACATGTCTCCGCTACTTGCCCACATTTAAATTCATGCTCCATTCACTGGATCTTTGCTATGCATTAGGTAGGGAGGGGATGATAAAGATAAAAGTGGCTAATGCTTGCTGTCCCATGCGTGCACCAGTCCCCTGGACATGGTGTGGGCCCTGCTCTCAAATAAATCATGGCAACATTATCGGAATGCCTTGTTTCACTGAGTTCTGGACTTCGAGCAAACAGCATCATGAGGCAGATGTGCTCATGTTACGCGGACAGCAGGAATGCCAGTGGCGACAGTTCTTCAGAATGGCGAAATGGATGAGACTCCCTGCCTCTTGTTAATAAAGGGACTCTAGAAGAGTGGCTGCATGTCTTTTAGTAAGCTGAGAAAAATATTCCTTGCAGAACAGTGAAGAACTGAGATGCCTGACAGCTTTCCTTCCCTGCTTGTGTTTTTCCTGGTCTACTTCTTCATTGAGGGAAGAATAATGATGATATCCATGAAGGTAATGGGCACCTGGGGCACCACTTGCTTCAGCGCCTCTAGGAACTCTTCTGCTTGTGTCTGTTACTCTGGAAATAGGGTTAAATTCAAGGTGAACGAAAAGAAATCAAGCATTTGTCTCTCTCGAACACATGTTGCTTTTGGTTTGCTCTTCTTCCTGATCCTGTTGTTCAGATGTTCTTAGGTTGCCGGGAACTACCTGAGGCACCCTGATAATAATCTTAAAGTAAACCTCTAAGTAAACTAATGGGGACAAAGTGGGAACACAATTGTTTTGTGGTACTTAGGAAACAACCGTGTATTTTGTTAATGCCGATACCATGAGATGCAGGTGATGCATCATCATGAATCTCCCCTGTCACCGTGAAAGGCCACCTTTCAGCTTTCAGATGTGCATGGCACTCTGGTTTCTGCATCCTAGAGAGAACTGCATGGAGGAAGGGGCTAGGACTGTGTGGATGCCCTGTGGTCGGAGAGAGGTCTGTATGGTAGTCAGCACGGGCACCTGGTGGAAGACTCCATCAATTCAGAGGCCTTCTGGGTGCTGAGTACATAAAAGGAGGAGCAAGAGCAGTTTTTCCATGGGGGGTATAATGCTCATTTTCATAATACAAAGGAAATTCCGTCAAGCACATCATACTCATCTTTGGAATTCTTCCAGCTCCTGCACACCACCAGCAAGGACAGTCTTTGGTGTGCAGCAAGCAATCTCGGCAATTGGCCATAAACTGGGCTCTGCTAACTTAGACCCTTGTATCACATATGTGAGCATTTACACCTCAAGAGAGGGACTGTGCCAGGGTCCTTGCTGGTGTCTGCATAACAGTCCACACTCACCTGCTGAGAGCCCGCGCAGATGTAGGAGTCACTGCGGCGCTTGCAGAGGCTCTCTTCAGAGCATCTGTACAAGTGACCCATTTTGTTACCCTTACTGGAGACAGGTGGTGTCTGGTCTGAGAAGCCGTCGGGGGTGCTTTGGCACATTGCAGCCTTTTCATTATTCAGTGTTATTATTTCTTTGGGTGTCATTGCTTGAGTACAGCTGGGAAGCACTGTGCTGGAGGAGGTGATGGCTAATCTGAGGCTCCCAACTCATGAAAGTTCCAGGCAGAGGATGCAGCCCGTGGAAAGGATCAGGGAAAGTGATGCTCAGATGCCTCTAGCTGGTGTTGACGTTGGTGGAGAGAAGGGGGACGGTGGAGAGAGGAGTGTGGGAGAAATGAGGAGGTAGCGGGGCTGCAGGGCTCTGTAAAGCACTTTAATTTCCTCCCAAACTCTTGGGGACAGCCATTGAGCAACTGTAAACATGTGGCTCTTCTGCTGGGTCTGATTACTGGGAGAACAGAAGACAGGAGTCAGATGGTCTGGAAACCAAGTGAGTAGCTCAGATGGTTTTGCACAGAGCCAGGGGAGATCTGTTAAAGGGCTTACCCAAGGCAGCAATAGCCATTCATTCATGACAATGTTTTGCAAGTTGCAGTGCACTATAAGTGCTGATTTTCAAATAAACATGAATAGATTACCTATAGAGACTGAAATCAGACCTGTAAGGATCTGCCAGGGAAACTGAACAAATTACTGAGTCTTTAATTTTAGGCCACAAAAAAGTTGTTGTGAAGTTATGAGGGCTTAGGTGAAACTGAAAGAATATTTTGGTACAGTTTCTGAGAGCAGATTTTGCTTGCAAAGGAGAACGTTCTTACCATCATCTGAGGTAGATGGAATAGTCAAACAAGATCTGAGAAAGGAAGAGTCCACCTCCTCATTGTTTGTGGTCTTGGGAGATCTTTATCTAAATGTGCAATGGTAGATCTTATATGTGCAGATTTGTGCACTAGGGGTTGATTTCCCTGTCCTTTTCCCTTTGGTCATCAGGGACTAATAACCCTCATGTAGTGCACTGAAGTTTGTCTGTGACTGGATGGAAACTTTTTATGTGTGGAGCAGTGCAGAAATAAGAGCTCTGGACCATCCTGATTTTGCATTTTATAAGTGAGGGCTTGGGCCATAGGATATTTGATTTTGAGCTGTGCTTTAGTGGAACTCACTGAGTCTTGATGAGTGTCTCAGATGGTGACATTGACATTTTCTTGAGTGTGACCAATTATGGTGTCCAAACTAAAGAGGCTACCCAAGAAGTGATGGTCACACTTGACACCAGGATGAGCAAGAGAGTCCTAACTGGAAGAGCACTTCCAGAGTCAATGCCTTGATCTTCTCTGAAAGTCTTCAGCCACAGATGTAGTTATCTCAGGGTGGTTAAGAGGGGTTTTCCTTCAAGTAAGGTGGGTTAAATCTGTGTATTTCATCCTCTTATTCCCTGGCCACGTTATTCCATTTTTAATGAGCATTTTGTTCAGCCTAACACAGCATCTATTTGGACAGTATCTATCTTAGTTTTTTTCTGTTACTATGAAGAAATAAAGTTCACTTAGCTCACAATCCTGGAGATTCAGAGCATGTCCCATGGTGCTGGTATCTGTTGGTTCTGGTAAGGGCCTTGCTGCAGATGGCATCACAGCGGTGATGATTGTGGGAGACAGATCAGAAGAGGTGCCAGGCCCCTATGTAACAACCCAATCTTGTGGGAACTCACCCAGTCCTGTGAGACCTGCATTAATGCGTTAAATGAATGATGCACTATAGCCTAAGTATCACGCCTAATTTAGAGCTCTAGCTCTAAAATGTTCTACTGGCTGGGTACGGTGGCACACTCCTATAATCCCGTCACTTGGAAGGCTGAGGCAGGATTGTTGCAAGTTTGAGAGCAGCCTGGGCTACAAAGTGAGCTCAAGGATAGCCTGAACTGCAGAGTGAGACACTGTCTCAAAAAGACAAAAAAATGAAATAAAATAGAACGTTCTACCACCTCCCAACATTGGCAGCCACCTTGGGGACCACATGAATCCTTGGGGGACACTCTCAGTCCAGATCTGAAGCATAACAACCTCCAAAAGAATGAAGTTTCTTGAAGGTGCTTTTGAGATTATAATGAGCTAGAAGCTCTCTGAGTGGTATAACTTTAATAGAGCCAGGAATAAAACATTCACTATCATGCTACTTCCAGGTGATGTCTTGGTGCTATGATAGTTGTTACTCTCTCTATAGCTTGAAGACAGTTTTAATTATTAATTAATTAAGGAGTGGAAATGGAGACTTGTCATTTTCATTATTCTCTTGGCACACATTGTTCATAATTTTTGGCTCTTTGCATGGTGATAAAGGGCACTTCAATCAAGCTTTTAAAAAGAGGGCCCATTTTGGAGGTAGATGAAATCAAGGTTTTATTTCTTGTCTCAGCAAAGACCTGCATCATCTTATAGTGAGGATCATGATCACAGATAGGCTTTGCAATCATCTCTGTATCAATAGGGAAGAACAAAGCATGGAAATAAGTCAGTGCTGAAATCTCTTGGAGACATGATGATTATTTTGTCCCCTGAGAAAAAGGTTTTATAACACAGCAACTCTTGCTGTGGGCTTTGGAGATGATAGAATTGGGTAAGACATGGGCTCTAGTAGGGAGAATTTGTCATAGAGGCAATGTGAAGTTGTTCAATATTTATTCCCTTTGCAAATTTCTATGGAGGTCTGTTGGATACCAGGCATCACCAAAAGCTTTGAGTACAGAAGCTAAATAGATGATCACAATTCTATACTCCTGGGAGAATTATCCAACTGGTAATGTTCAGAGACTGTCAGGAAGCATTAAGAAGTTGACACTGGGCTGGTAGAGTATGTCTTAAGATCCCAGAGGTGAAAGGTCATTAATGATAGGACAGGCACCCAGACTCTGGCCTCTAATTTGTTGCAGAAAGAGCTCAGAGGTAGCCCCTGTACTGAGTGGCTCTTGGTTTTGGCTTCCTTTCAATTCATAGGACCTGACCTCCCTCCAACTAGGGGGTTATTTTGAGAGCACTCTTTGAGGTGCCTCTTGCATGTCTACACAGGTTTGCAACAGTAATAATCTGTTGATCTGCCAAAGGTTGATGCCAGTCACCTTCTGCTCACCCTCTACCCACAGAATGACTTGAAGGAATATCAGGTAGGAAGTGGAAGCTAGTTACATTCTGTGACACTAGAGCTCGTGAACTGAGGTAATCTGTCTCAATGACTTAGTCAGGTGTGATGGACTGTGGAGATTTTGGTGTGCACAGGGAAAACTTCACAGTGGTGTCCAGAAGAAAAGATGGGATGTGGAGTATTGATCCACATCTGGACTCTAGCACAGATGGACAATAGCTGTAGGTCCTCCTTAGGGAGACAGGAGAGGTACAGGGGATACTTGAGGGCTAGAAAAAAGATAAAAATTTCTTCGGTAAAATACACCACTGGTGAGAGGGAAAGAGGGGCAGAGTGACCTTCTGGTTGAATGAGGATCATATGTTCATGAACCATAAGCTCTCATACTGGCCAGCTAAGTGAGAGACACACAGACATATCCACGAATGAGGACCCAAGAGGATGTAGGGTGATATTCAATTGTCTCTTCAACTCTTCTGCTTTTATGGGAATGGTGAGTCACACAAACTATCATTATTCATTTCACGGTGACATGAATGTGGGAAAACTACCATTGATGACCCTTGTGACTCTGCTTCTTGCCTTTCCAATCAGATTCATAAACAGGAATGGAATAAGGAAGAGACTGAAGGATGCATCAAGGATAGATGAGAAAAGACTGGGAAAAAGGGAGGAAAAAGACTGATCTCCCCGGGTTAGAGGTGACCAGTGAGGAGGAGATGCTAGATTTAAGAGAAACTAAA
>PVKA01022372.1:0-37238 GCA_004027165.1 Ctenomys sociabilis
ACTACAAGATAAACCCTGAGAGGACTTCACTGACCACATAGGAAATATAAAGTTCATGTGTTGGTATATAAGTCTTGATCTATCTAGGTCTTAACCATCCAGCAGAAAAGTATAAAAATGAAGTATACATCGTGGGGCCATAATATTAAGCTGAGCTGTAAATGGCTATGGTCGACAATTTCTTTGAATAACTCACTATCGTTGCAGAATGCTGGACTATGGTGGATTGTGGTGTCGAGTTCCAGCACCTAAGTTAGTTGAATGTCAATGGAGTGCCCACCTTTGACAGGTGTAGACAAAGGAAGGGGTGTAGAAAGAAAAAAATCATAATGTGTGTGTGTAGACAGTACAGTTGGGATAGATAACGCTGTGCTTCTACATAATTCTATGAGAGGCAAGATCTGCACTAATGGTGGTTGGACAGGATATTATGTCGGCTTCTAGTACTACACTCATCCACTAGGAAAATAATTATTGAATTTTTGATATAATTCAGGTATAAAAAATAAGATAAGTAAGCAGCTACACTCTTAATTCACTGATAAGAGATATCTGCTAAAATAATATCTGTAAATATAATATGATGTATGCACCTTGTATAATACCAAAACATTATGAAAACAGTTTGCAATGTATTAATTTATCAAATCTGTATTGTTAAGGTATCTTGAAACTGTCTGATTGACATTTGTAGTTCAATAAAATAAAAAAAAAGAAAAAAATAAATAAAAAAGAAAAGAAGGGAAGCCTAATGATCTTATGACCTTGTAACAGAGGCAGGTAAGATTAACATCACTATCTGCTTGAATATCAAATGCCTTAGACATAATATGGAGCTGCTACTTTCCAACAACCATGGATATTCTAAAATTCAAATGCTTATAGAATGTGAAAACAACAACTAGACATTTTTACACAGAAATTTAGAAATCAGTCCATACAAAGCATTGTAGCAGGACAATCCTAAGACAGTTTTTTTCTTGTCTCTTGTTTTCATTTATTACTTTTTCTTTTACAAACATTTATTTTAAAGAGAGCATAGCAATAGCATAGGACATTAGAAGCAGCACACACTTAGAAGACCAAAATGACAGGTATTTCAAATGTGGATCTAGTATTACACATTGCTGTCCTCAGTGTAGTTGCTTAGTTCACAGATATCAGCATGTAGTTAGAATTCTACCCATTAACTTCTATTTTCAAAAACTTGATGGGAATTCTTAGTACCATTGCCTTACTCATCTTATTTAACTATGTGTATGTTTTTGCCTTTGCAAAACTTTCCTAACTTTTCTCCTCTCTCTTTGTTGTTTAATTCTTAAGTTTTCTCTTTCAATTTAACTGAGTTATACCTTTCAATTTTTATTTATTCTTTTGAGTCCCTACACCAGGGAGACAATATAATACACATATTTGTCTGATTTATTTCACTCAAAAGTATAGTTTCAAGTTGTACCCACATGGCCTGGGGAGATGGCTCTATAGAATGAGTGCTTCCCTGGTAAGCACAAGGGCCCGAGTTCAATCCCCAGTTCTGGGGATGAGGGGGAAGCATCCATTTAACTACAAAGGCATTGATTTTATTTTTCTTTAAAGCTGAGTAATACTGTATTGTATAAAAACACCACATATTTTCATCCATTCCTCAGGTGATGGGCATTTTGATTGCTTCCATGAATTGGCTATCACAAATTGTGCTGCTATGAATATAAAAGCACATACATCACTATATGTTTTCAGTTCTTTTGGGAAAATTCCCAGAAGAGCTGGATTGAGTGAGATTTCCAGTCCTACTTTTTTGAGGAGTCTCCACACTGATTTCCCTAATGGTTGCCCCAGTGCACGTTCTCACTGGCAATGGAGAAGAGTTCCTTTTTCCTGCAGCCTCTCTAACATTAGTTGTTAGTCGATTTTTTTTTTTTTATGATAGACATTCTTTCTGGAATAAAATGGTATCTCAATGTTGTTTTAATTTTCATTTCATGTATAGTTAGTGATATGGAGACTTTTTCATGTATTTGTGTCCTTCTTGTATTTCTTCCTGTGAAAAGTATGTTTTTTTCAGATGCCCATTTTTGGATTAAATCTTTGAATTTTGGAGTCTAATATTTTTTACTTCTTTATGAATTCTATATAAAAGACCCTTGTCTGAGTGATTATTAGTTAAGAATTTTTCTAAGTTTGTAGGTTGCCTTTTCATTCTGTTGATAATTTCCTTTGGTGTGCAGAAGCTTCTCAATAAGAGAAGGTCCCAGTTGCTAATTCTTTTAAGTATTTCCCCTGCAGCTTCATTTTTGTTAATGAAATGTTTGCTTACATGTAAATCTTTAAGAGCTCCATCTACTTTCTCCTCTGATAAATTTAGTATTTCTGTTTTAATGTTTAGATTTTTAATCCATTTTGATTTAAGTTTAGTGCATGGTGATAGACCTGAGGCAAGTTTTAGTTTTTGGTATGTAGAGAGCCAGTTTTTCCAGCAGCATTTGTTTAAGAGGCTACCTTGAATCAAATAAACATGTTTGGCCCCTTTGTCTAAGATAAAATGGTTTAATGTGTTTGTAGTTGCATCTGCACCTTCTAATTTATTTAATTAACTCTCAGGCCTTTTTTTTTTTTTTTGTCAGTACCATGGTGATTTTATCATGGTAGCTTTGTGGTATAATTTCAGTTAATGGACTGCAATGCTTCATGCCTTGCCTTTGTTGTCCAGATTTTTCCTTTGCTGTTCTAGGTCTTTTCTGGTTTCAAATAAATTTCAGGAATGATTTCTCTATGTTTTGGAGGTATGTTGGTGGCAGTTTGATAGGGATTGCATTAAATCTGTACAGCAATTTTGGGAGTATGGCCATCTTTACAATATTGTTTCTCCCTATCCAGGAGCAGGGAATATATTTGCATTTTCTGAAATCCTCTACAATCTCTTTTTTCAGAGCACTATAATTTTCATTGAATAGATCTTTTACTTCCTTGGTTAGATTAGTTCATATGTATTTCATTTTTGTATTCTATTTACTAGGATTTTATTGAGGATTTTTATATCTATGTTCATGGGAGAAATTGGCCTATAGTTCTCTTTTTTTCCCCCCTAGTGGAAATAATATGAAACGTTTATTTGATATTTTGGACGAGAACAGAGCTAACTAACCCAACTCCACTGTGGCTTAGAAAAAAGATCACCCATTCAGCACAGTGTAAAATTTAAATGTAAACTACACAAGGGTATACAGTATATAAAACATGGTGTAAGACGGCTGCTTTACTACGAGTACTTCCTGTCGCTAACCAGGTCATATTCAAATACTGGTGGTCCCAATAGTTATGCTGAAATAAATCATCTTAGAAAAGAAATCATTAAAAAGCCAAATCAAAATTCCTTAGTAACCATACATCCAGCTCGAACTTTATCTTTTTAAATGAGATTTGCTTCCCACCCAAAAATACTTCATTTTATTCCTACCAAATCTATAAATGTTCATACATATGTATCTTCCTTGCCCAGTAATCCAAAGGGAAAAAAAAATCTAACAATGATTTTTTTAAATGTAGGGATTAATAGACCTTATGAATGTTTTAAATATTTTTTTTTATTTCTTTATTTATTTTTTGGCAGAACCGGGGATTGAACTTAGGCCCTTGCACTTGCCAGGGAAGTACTTATTCCACTGAGCCATCTCCCCGGCTCCCCTTTTAAATATTTTTTTAAGGTTTAAAAAGTGTTTAAGGAAAAAAAAAAGTGTTTAAGGGCCAGGGATATAGCTCAGTGGCACACTACCTACCTACCTGGCAAGTGTGACATACTAAGTTCAATTCCCGGTACCAAAAAAAAGTGTTTAAGGTTTGTAATTCCTAGTAGGAAAACATTATCTGAATGAACACCCTAATGGAAAACCATTGTAAAACACTTCAGCTCCATTTGGTGAGGAGGGGAAGGGATCATCTTCAAAGCACCCCACCCCTCCTGATGAGGTCAGAGGTACACTGGTTTCTATTATTACAACATCTAGTAAGTGATGTAGTTTGCTTTTCTTTTAGGAAGGGCTTTGTCAGATGAGCATTATGCTTGACCTCCAAATTTGGCTGACAATTATGAGATTCATAATCTTTGGATTTCTTTGATATTTTGACATATTTGCAGGACTCCAGGCCCTGTCTTGGAAGGCCACCATAACTTCTGGGTCCTGCATGGCTGCAAGGACTTCTGGATCACTAAGGATCTCACTGAGCCCAGGCATTCCTGCCATGCCTGCTCCCATGCCAGGCATCGCTCCTGGGAAACTACCAGGCATGGCTCCAGGAAAGCCACCTGGAAAGGATCCATACTGAGCTCCTGATTGTCGTCTGGCTTCTTCCTCCCTCTGGGCTTTTTCATGCTCTTTTCGAGCCTTCTTACCCTTTCTATTCTTTCTTTGATTTCTCATCCTTCACGTTTTCGCTCATACTTTCTCTGATGTTCAGCAATTTTCTGCGCCCCTGGCTGAACTTCTTTAAGCATCGCACTTGCATCCTCATCATAATCCAGTTTACAAGCAAAGGTAAGATCATGGGCTGCTTCTTCCCAAAGGCCCAGAAGTCTGTGTTCTTTCCCTCGCCACTTGTATGGTTGGGCTGAATCAGGATTTATTTCAATGGCTCTGTCACAATCTCGAATGACAGCAGTTGGCTTCTGCAATTTGATGAAGACACTAGCTCTTTTGGCATACAGAAGGGCCAAGTGAAGATTCAGCTTGATGGCATCTGTGATCAAGTCAATGGTTTTCTGTAGTTCACCATCATTTAGAGCATCAATAGCAGCTTCTTTCTTTTAATTTGCTTGATCCATTATCTCCTCAGTTATTTCTACATTTTCATCCCCCATTTATTGAAGGGTATCAGTATCTGGCTCAATTACACCTTCTCTGTCAATCTCTAAATCATTTTCTTCACTTGATGGCTCATCTGTCTTTATGTTTTCTCCCATCTTCTTACTATCTGCATTTTCTTCCTTGATATTTTCTTCTGATTTAGCTTTCTGAGTAACAGGTGGTACTTTACCCCTCCTCCCACCCATGCTTTCCACCCACTCCCTCAGGAAGCACATTTCTTCAGTGTGCAAGACGCTCTGATCTTGCTTACACATTTTCACGACGGCCCGAAGCTCGTTTACTTTGCAGAGATCCATGGCCGGCAGACCACGGGCAGCTGCTGAAGAGGCTGTGGCCCAATCCCAGGTGCTGGCACTGGCTCCACAAGACATGCAGAAGGGGGCAGTTGCCACGAGCTATAGTTCTCTTTACCAGTTAAATCTTTTTCTGGTTTTGTATCAGTATTCTTGCCTTCAGGAATGATTTGGGAAGTATTGCTTCCATTTCAATTTCATTGAAGATTTTGAAGAGTATTGGGATTATATTTTATATAAGTTTCTTGTAGAATTCAGCTCTGAATCCAGCAGGCTACTGGCTTTTTTTTCGGTAAATTTTCTATTACATTTTCAATTTCCTTGCTTGATATTGGGTTGCTGAGAGTTCTTATATCTTCTTGATTCAGGTTTCATAATTTGTACCTTTCTAAAAATTTATATGGTGCCAGAGTGATGGCTCAGTAGAATAAGTGCTTGCCTGTCAAGCACAAGGTCCTGAGTTCAACCCCTGGTACTGAAAAAAAAATAAATTTGTTTCTTTTGTGTCTTTGATTCTGTGATGTAAAGATTTTCGAAGTAGCTATTGATGATCTCAGTTTCCAGAGTCTGTAGCAATTTTACCATTTTAATTCCTTATTGCTTGAATTTGAGTTTTTTTCTTTCTTCTTTTTGATGAGGTTAGCTAGGGGTTTACCAATTTTATTTAATCTTTTGAAGAACCAGCTTTTTGATTTTTGATTTGTTAATTCTTTGTACTGTTTTCTTCATTTCAATTGTATTAATTTGTGCTCTAATCTTTATAATTTTCTCTCTTCTTTGGGTTTTTGGCTTGGTTTACTCTTCTAGATATTTGAGGTGCAGCATTTGATTATTTATTTGTTCCCTTTCTGTTTTGTTAGTGTGTGAGTTTACAGGTCTGAATTTCCCTCTTAGAACTGCTTTCATTGTAGCCCACAGATTCTGATAAGTTGTGCTTGAATTTTAATTGAATTAGTAGATATTATTTTTTTTTTTAATTTCATCTGTCATCTATTGGTTGGTATTATTGAAGAGTGTTATTGAGTTTCCATGTGTTTTAGGGTTATTTTTTGTGGTTTCTTTTGTCACTTATTTCTAGTTTCATTGCACTGTGGTCAGATAATATTCATGGGATAATTTCTGTTTCCTTGCATATGCTTAAGCATGTCCTATGGAATAGTGTGCAGACTATTTTAGAATACTTCGTGTGTGCAGCTGAAAAATTGTGTATTGAGAGGTGGTTGGGTTTAACACTCTGTATATGTCCACTAAATCCTTTTGTTGAAATGTCTGGTTCAGTTTTGTTACCTCTCTTTTGTCTGCTTACCTATCCTTTATGTATATGGGTATATTAAAATCTCCTTTTAAGATTTTGTTATTGGATATTAGATTTTTCATGTCAATTCAAATTTGTCTTCTATAGTTGGGTGCTCCCTTGTTTGATGCATACATATTTACAATTGTTACCTCAACCACTTGTATTTTTTCCCTATCCATTTTGTCGTGGCCTTCTTTATTTTGTTTGATCATTTTTGGTTTGAAATTTATTGCCTGTGAAAAGGATTGCTACCTCCATTTTTTTTTTTTTTTTTTTTGAGTTCCTGTGGCCTGTAGTTATCGTTTTCAACAATTTGACATTCAGCCTGTGAATTTCTTTGAGTTAATTGTGTTTCTTGTATGCAGTATACTGTAGTATTTTGCTTCCTAATCCACTCTGCCAGTCTACTTCTTTTAATTGGTGAATTGTGTCCATCTATGTTGATGGGTGCAGCTGAGATGTATTGAGTTATGTTTGACATGTTGTTTTTCTGCTTTTGGTTACCTATTTACTTTTCTCCTGTGTTTAAATGTTTGCCCTATTTGCTGGGTTCTTTCCATTTTCATTTGTGGAGTTGTGGTTACTTAGATTACTTTCTAAAGTATCTTTCGGTAGTGTGTAGAGGGTTGGTTTCATCATCATGAAATTCTTTACTTGTTCTTTGTCAGAGAAATATTTCACTTCCCCTTTAAACTTGAAAAAGAGTTCTGCAGAATATATCAGTCTGGTTTGGAATTTGTTTTCTTGCAAGATTTGAGGTACTTTGTTCCATGCTCCTTTTGACTTGATGGTTTGAGAAGTGAAGTCTGCAGTTATTCTGATGAGTTTTCCTTTAAATGTTATCTGTTTCTTTTCTCTAGTGGCTTTTAGTTTGGTGTTCTTGTGCTGTGTTTCTGGCATCTTGATTATTATGTGTCTGAGTGTTCTTTTAATTGGGTTGATGTTATTTGGAATTCTATATGCCTTGTTTATGTGAGTGTTTTCCCATATTTGGGAAGTTTTCTGCTATTATTTCTGCCCATATATTCTTTTTATATAATTTTTATTGACATTTTCTTTCTCATTGATGCCTGTTAGCTGTATATTGTTCATCTCTCATTACCATACAGATGTTTGTTTTTTCCTAGTCATTTTCAAGAAATCTTTTCTTACTTTTTCATTAGCTCCAATGGTGTCTTCAAGTTCTTGTAGTCTATCTTCACTTTCATTCCACTGGCTTTGCCAGCTTGTGATTGAGATTTTAATTTCCTTTATAACAGTTTGAATCTGCTTCATTCATTCTATTTCTTTCCTATATTGCTCATTGAAGGAGTCCATCAGGTTTCTATTGTCATGTATTTTTTTCATCAGTGTCTGCTTTGGAAAAGCTTAATAAGTGTTTCATTATATTTGCCATTTCTTTTTATACTTTGGAGATTATTTCTGATATGATATACTTTATACCCTTCTGCACTTGTTTCTTTAGTTCAGATGCTTTTATTTCAGAAGTTTGCCTTCCAATTTCTTCAATGTTAGTGTCTTCTGCATTTGTTCTTGGTGGCCTCAGGGCTTGAGCCTGCATTTTGCAACTTCTCTTCGTCATTTTATATACCACTGTCCTTTGACCTTTGGTGTAGATCTTCGGTGTAGAAGTTACTTTAGCTCCTACTGATATACTATCCAAGGGAAATTACTTGGTTAAAGCCCTCAGTGTTTTGTATTTACAGTACTATAATTAGCAACACTAATAAAAGGTAATGAGATTTAGCAATTGACAATCTTTTGCAATGAACTGTTTTGTATTTTAGACCATAAGGGAAAGCATTATGACTGTATAGCTACACAGATATAAAATTGGGGATTTATATTTAAATTAGTTCCAGCATTTCACCTCGGTAACCTATTGCTCCCTCTCTTGATCAAGACAGCTTCAGAAGGATGCTTTCGTAGATCTAGGTCTACAAATGTGTCAGAGCTTATCAGTGCTGGATCTTCCTAGTTCAAACTCAAACAGGTGGGCCTGCCTTGGGTCTGGCTATTGTGCTTGGTTTCTTTTTGCTGAAGCCAGTTAAAGTGAACCTGCTGTACCACATTGGCAAGCTGTTCTGCTTCCGATTAGCTAGCTGGATCTCACCCCTATCTTGCAAGGAGTTCTGCTGCAAATTTCCACACCAGGGCTGACCACTGGCTGAAGGGAGATACTGGATGGCATCAGGACCCATGTGGCAACCCCCATACAGGGCCTGTCCTCTAGCTGGAGGTAGGTGGAAGGAGTGTGTGTGTGGGGGGGGGATTCTGGTTGGGTTCAGGGCCTTCCCATTGGCTGGAGTTGGGAGGTGGGTGGATCTGTTGAGGCGGCGGGGGGGGAGCATGATTCTTGCTGCTGGCCGAACAATAATTTTTTAGTTTGTGTTAAAAGTAGTATCATTTTGTTGGACAGGTAGATGGCATGAAAATTTGCACTGTAATAAAAGTTATTTCACCTGTAGAAAGGTGATTCTACAGGTGTGATGAAGTTGTCACACCTGTAGAATCACCTTTCTGGGACAGGAGTTTTAATTTTTTTAATAATTTTATTGAGAAAGAATAACAATGAGACAGTTTCAAAACTGATTAGTGGGACACTTTCAGTAATAAATACATTTTATATTGTTGTCTCAGTGCTTATTCATTGTACAAGATGCAAGCATCATATCCTGTCAACAAACACTATTAGAAGAAATCTTTTTATTCATTGAATTAAGAGAATGTGCTATATACTTATCCTAACTATTTCATATATATAATACATAGTGCTCATTCATTTGTATCCCCTTTTTTTAGTTCTATCAGAGAGGGTTATTCCATTGTCAGTTAAATATTGTAGGTGTGTGAATTCAGCAAATTAATCCAATATAGTCCAATAGTCTATAATAGTAGTGTTTTATCCAAAGCACTGGCAATGTCAGAAGTTGTTGACTTGAGCCTTTTATACCTCAGCATCCTAATATGGCTTTACTGTTTATACCTTGTTTTTATACTTTTCTGTTGGATGGTTAAGAACAAGATAAATCAAGACCTATATAACAAAAAATGTAACTTTTGTATCAGATAATGTCACTCAAATCCCCTCTGGATTTATCCTGGAATCTTTTACCTCAGTTTATAGATCCTTAGTCAGTGTCAGCTATATGGATGAGTCATGGCCATTGCTTGACCAATTTACGTGCTGTGAAAGTCTGAGAGAATGTTTTCTCTCCATGAGACTCTCCTTACGCGCAGTCTACATCATTGATCATGCTGCTCTGTGGCACCATAATCTCCTTGATCAGAAATTTGGGACATAACTGAGTTACATAATGTTACAGTATAGGTTCTCATATATTCTGAGTCTTCATTGACCTTGAAAGTCTGGGGTCAAAATGTTGGCTGTCCTTGCAGCCCTTCTTTTTCTCTAATATTTGGTCTGCAAACTTAGGTTTTTAACCCTCCAGAAGAAAATCTAATTATTACCCTACAATGTGTGCAGTTAGGTTTAACCTCACTGTCTAAATATCAAACATCTTAGGCATAACATCTTAGGTATTTCCATCAACTATTGATATGTTAAACTTTAAGTCCCTACAGAATATGAAGAAAAAATTTAAAAATATTTTGAAAATGAATAATCACTTATATATTTTTACACAGAAATTTAGAAATCTAACTATATACAGAACTGTAGAAGGACAAACTTATCTTGCTTTTTTCATTTATTACCCTTATTTTTAAAGCAAACATTTATTTGAGAGACAGTATGGCAGTAATTGGTATGTCATAACAAGCAGTACATATTTAGAATAACAGAATTACCAGCATTCCAAGTATATCCCTACTATTACACATTACTATCTTTAGTGCAGTTGCTTAGTTCACAGGTGTTAACATATATAGTTAGTCAGGGTGAGAATCCTACCAGTTTACTGCTAGTTTCAAAAACCTGCTGATGTTTTTAGGATCATTGCCTTACCCATATTGTACATACATGTATGGCTTTGGCCCTGTGATGTTTCCTAGCTTTCCTCCTTGACCTCTCATAAGTGAAATAAACCAGAACCACATGTGCAAATATAGTATAGTCTTCCTAGTATAAGAACGCAGAAGAAGAAATAAAATAGAAAGGTATAACAGGATGAAAAGAACAGAGAGAACTTGAGCATTAGACAATAAATAGAGGGCACATAGATGTACATTTGAAGGCCTGTAATTTTCAACTATAGAGCTTACTGAAATTGAAGATTTCCATCAAGTGCATAGAGGCTAAGGTTATCTTTTTTATTGATATGCAAGATTTTTCAGTCATTACTGGACAAAATAACACACCTGAGAAAACACTTATTTAGAGTTAATTACTATAACTAAATTTACAGGGAGAAATCTACAATTAAAAAAAATTAATACATTATTCCAATCTGCTATTTGTCTTGAGATTCTCATTTCCACTATTAATCATAGCTATCAATGAGTTTTGCTGGTTCTCATCTTTACTTTTATTTTACCTCTACTGTAATATTTTAAAATATTGACTTTTAAATGAAATCATGCATATAGTTTGAAGATTTATGATATATTTTTCTATTAATTTTTTAAAGATGAATTAGCATTGTTTCCTTAAGTTAAAATCAGATTTTATTTTGTCATAGCTTTCCCAAACTAAATACTTTAGAACAATGGAATAAATTATTTATAAAATATTTATCAAACACTAATCTTCATCATACGCCTCAAGGTAACTAGCATGATATTCTTTATTTCTGCACAGTGAAAGAGTGACCATGGGTCACAATCTTATACCAGAAAGCGGAGTCAGGATTCACATTTCCTGTGGAGCAAGGGCACAGACACCCTTTTGTACTAGGCAAAAGTTTCCAAACTTCACTCCAGGAGGCTGAGCCAACAGTACCACAAGGTCCAGCAGAATCCTGACTTTGGGGCAATTAGGCTACTCTTTCTTAAAATTAAAAACAGTGAAAGGACTGAGCATAGAACTTAATTGCAAAAAGCTTGGGTTTAATCCCCAGTATTGAAAAAGAAATAGTCAAATTTTTCTATGTATACATCCCTCTGCCCTGTAGGTTTCTTTTTTTAAAGAGAATAAAAAAAAGTTAAGAGATAACAGAAATAATACAGAATTTCACTAAACAAAATAACATTTATTCAACAATGGTTGTTCTATTGCATACTGTTGTCTTCAAATTAGTTGCTCAAATTACCAAATATAAGTATGCCAAAATGACAGGAGATATGGTCTTGCTGTCACCCAGGCTGCTCAGGAGCTTCCCTGAGGTCAGAGGAGCTAAGCTGAGTCTGGTTGCTGATCAGCAAGGCTTTCCTTGTGTCCTTAAGGACACAAAGGGTGAAACAGTCCCAGAGTTCCAGAGGCCACCTGCATTCTCCCAGCTCTGTGAGGAACTCAGTTGGGGTCTGATATGCTGAGGACCCGAGGGAGAAAGAAGTTCTGACAGCCTACAGGTTAAGAAAGTGCTACAGGGGAGGCAGTAAAAAAGTGTGCTGGCAGCTGCTCTACACCCTAACAAAACATGATTCTGGGATTTCCATTTAAGTTTTTTTTTCTTTATCAAATTAAGTTACCCCCATTCTGTTGTGAGGGTATATCATAAACACTATTCAATTTACTGTGCAGCATAGTAGAGTATAATCAATAAATATTTCATATGTTTTAAATTTTTTTGTTATTCAATTGTGTCAACATTTTAAAATATACTTGGTTACTTGATTAAGAATTTTCAAAAATGCCTTGAGCAGTATGCAGAGGCTAATGTCCCTGGGGACAGGCTGAGGAAACTGGACAATGTGAGCTGATAAAATATAGCTAAAAATGCAAAAAAAAGACATGAGTGCAGATAGCACAACCTCAAAGTGTAGCATTTTGCATACAGTTGAGAGAAACACATTTACAAGAAAGTCTCTCTCACCTTGGCTTATGCCCACTTCTTCCATTCAGGGATGACATAACACCCTATTGTGAATGGTACCTTCCCCATCCCTAGGGGAGAGAAATGCTATGTCTGAAGACAAGAGAGAGGACTGAACAAGCAACCTTGCTAAGTTGCCACCACCCTTGTTTCATTACCATTCTGTCACATCTCCTTTGCCCAAATTTCTCCCTTTCCTCAAATTTAGTATTAAAAAATACAGATTTCCTGGTTTCTTTGAATCATTTCTAAAATGCTTCTGCATCACTTAAAACTTTAAATCAACTTTTATGCTTTTCTCTTGTTAACCTGTCTATTATATCAGTCTCATCTGTGAACATAAAATGAGAAGAAAAAAATATTTGCTTTCCCTTACATATCACATTTTACTAACAGGTGGGTAAGCTCTAGGGTCAGTACACCTGATATTTATTAATTCTTTTTTTGGTTAGGGTTTTTTTTTTTTTTTTTTTTTTTTTTGTACAGGGTCTCACTATGCAGCCCACATTCATAGTGATCCTCCTGCTTTCTGCCTCCTTAGTGTTGGGATTACAGGGGTGCGCCACCACACCCAGATTGCATCGCTGGCTCAATACACCCCAAGGTGGGGCAGGTACAGCCTGCAGAACCAGGGATTGAACCCTGGTCCCTGTGCCTATGTAAGTAAGTGCTTAGTCTACTGAGCTATACCTCCGGCCCTTGATCTTCATTAATTCTATCATAAAGTGAGTCCCAGAAATAAGTAGTTTATCCTAAAGTACATCCATCAACAGACCTACCATGGTAGTAGGTGAAAATTACCAAGATTTTATAGAGAAGGATAACATGGATTATATAAACAGTTAGCAGATGCCTATATGAACAGTTGTCAATTTCAGGATAGAAATACAGTGGATTAGATAAATATCGATTGATATTTTGTAACCATCAATAATATGTTCAAGTTGAAAATTATGTCATATATAAATTAGAAGACCAATTATTTATTTTTTATTATTATTTTTATTGAAGAACAAAGAGCAATGAGACAGTTTCAACACAAATTAACAGGACAGATTCAATAAATCAATACATTGCAAAATGTTTCTGTAATGTTTCGGTGTTGCAAACATGCATACATGATATTATACCTGCAGGCATTATTATAGCAGATGTCTCTAATCAGTGAATGAAGAGAGTGCAGCTATAAACCTATCTTATTTCTCTACAGCTGACTTATATCACAGATTCAACAATTAACGCCCTCTACCTTGTTATCTCCCCAGTGTCTATCCATAGTACAGAAGCCAACATAATATCTTCTCCAACTACTATTAGTGCAAATCTTGCTTCCCATAGAATTAGGCGGAAACACGTCACATTTATCCTAACTGTACCATTTATACACACACATCATGATTCTTCCTTTATATTCCCCCCCTTTTTTTTTGTCTAGACCTCTCAAAGATGAGAACTCCATTGTCATTAAACCAATTTAGGTGCCTGAACTCGGTGACATAATCCAACACAGTGCAGCATTCCACAACAATAGTGAGCTATCTGAAGAAATTGCTGACTATATCCATTTACAGCTCAACTTATTATTATGGCCCCACATACCTCATTTTATACTTTTCTGCTGGATTGTTAAGACCTAGATAGAGCAAGACCTATATACCAAAAGATGTAGCTTTTGTATCTGATGAGGTCAGTCAAGTCCTCTCAGGGTTTATCTTGTAATCCTGTACCTCACTCTGTAGATCCTTTGTCTGTGTCAGCCATGTGGATGAGTCATGGCCAATGCTTGACCAGTTTACTCTCTATGAGAGCCTGAGAGAAAGTTTTCTCTCCATGTGAATCTCCCCAGGCACACTACACATCATCAATCTCTTTCATTTGTGGCTCCATAATCTCCTTCATCAGAAAATTTGGGCCGGACGTGGTGGCGCATGCCTATAATCCCAGCACTAGGGAGGCTGAGGCAGGAGGATTGTTGTGAGTTCGAGACCAGCCTGAGCTACAAAGTGAGATTAAGGCCAGCCTGAACTGCACAGTGAGACCCTGTCTCAAAAAAGACAAAAAAAAAAAAAAAAAAAAAAAAAAAAAAAAAAACAGAAAATTTGGGGCACAACTGAGTTTCATGATGTTACACCACAGATTCTCCTATGCCCTGAGCCTTCACTGACCTTGAAAGGCTAGGGCCAAAATGTTGGCTGGCCTTGCGGCTCTTCCATTTCTCCAATTTTGATCTGTGAGCTTAGGTTGTTAACCATCCAGAAGAAAAGCTGAAAGCTGTTTAGTATCCCGCAGCATATGCCGTTCATTTTGCCCTATCTGACTCAATTGTCTTCAGTTGTTGTGGTACATTTCTATTTGTATTTCTTCTTTTGACTTATACTAGAGAGACTATACGATATTTGCACATGTGTGTCTGGTTTATTTCACTTATGAGTATATGTTCAAGTGGCATGAACTTCAGTATAAATGCTTCAAGTTTATCATTCTTTATAGCTGAGTAATACTCCATTATATAGAAATACCACATCTTTTTGAACCTTTCCTCATAAGACGGACAGGGCCAGGAAGATGGCTCAGTGGAATAAATGCTTCCCTGGCAAGTACAAGGGCCTGAGTTCAATCTCTGGTTCTGAAAAAAAAAAAAAAGTGCTGTCATACGATGGATATCTTGTTTCCAAGATTTTCCTATTACAAATTGTGCTGCAATAAACATAGGTGTGCATATATCACTATGATATAATGATTTCAGTTCCTCTGGGAAAATCCCCACTAGGATGATAGCCAGCTTGAATGGGATTTCCAGTCCTCCTCTTTTGAGGAGTCTCCACACTGACCTCCACAATGGTTGTACCAGTCTACATTCCCACCAGCAGGGCAGAACTATTCCCTTTTCCCCACAATCTCTCCAACATTTGTTGTTGGTTGATTTCCTTATGATAGCTATTCTTTCTGGAGTGAGATGTATTGTTTTTATTTGCATTTCACGGATGCCTAGCAATGTGGAGCATTTTTTCATGTATTTATTCGCTTCTTTAATTTCATCTTCTGAGAAGTGTGTATTCATCTCAGATGCCCATTTCTGAATCCGGTCTTTAAATTTGAGGGCCCTGTTATATCTTAGTTCTTTATGTATTCTAGAAAGCAGACCTTTGTGTGATTGCTTATTCTTTCAAAATTTGTGGGTTGTCTTTTCACTTTGTTGACAATTTCTTTGACGTGAAGAAACCCTCAAGAAGAGTTGATCCGAAATGTTGATTCTTTCAAGTGTTTCCCATGCAAATATATGTTTGTTCATGAACTCTTTACCTACCGCTATGTTTTCAAGAGTTCCTCCTAATTTCTCTTCCAGGAGATTGAGTATTTCTGTTTTAATTTTTAGATCTTTAATCCATTTTGACTTTAGCTTAGTGCATGGTGATAGAGCTGGGTCAATGTTTAGTTTTCAGCACGTAGAAAGAAAATTTTTCCAGCACCATTTTTCAAAGAGGCTATCTTTCTTACAGTGAGCTTGTTTGGCCCCTTTGCCAAAGATCAGATGGCTGAGTGTGATTGTAGATGCCTCTGCATCTTCTAATCTATTCCATTGATCCTCAGGTCTATTTCATTGCCAATACCATGTTGATTTTGTTAACAGTGGCTTTGTAGTATAATTTCAAGTCAAGAATTGTGATGCCTCCTGCCTTGTCTTTGTTGGCCCAAGATTGCCTTTGCTATTCTAGGTCATTTGTGGTTCCAAATATATTTTAGGAATGATTTCTCTAGGTCTGGGAGGTATGTTGGTGGCAGTTTGATAGGGATTGCCTCAAATCTGTACAGCAATTTTGGGAGTATGGCCATCTTCGTGATGTTAGTTATTCCTTCAGGAGCATGGACTATCTTTCCATTTTCTGAAATCCTCTATAATTTCTTTTCTTAGGGTGTTGTAATTTTCTGTGAAAACATCTTTGACTTCCTTCGTTAAGTGAATTCCAAGGTATTTCAGTTTTCGCGGTGTTAGAGTAAAAGATATTATTTCTATTGTTTCCCTTTCAGTGTGCTTGTTATCTGTGTAGAGGAATGCTATTGACTTTTGAGTACTGATTTTATATCTTGCTATGCTAGTGAATTTCCATATCAGTTCTAGTAGTTTCTTGGTGGAATTTTTGGGGTCTTCCAAGTAAAGTATCATGTCATCTGCAAATAATAATTTAACTTCTTATCTATTCTTATTCCTTTTATTTTTCCCTCTTTTCTAACGGCTGTTGCTAATGATTCCAAAACTATATTGAATAGGAGGGGTGATAGAGGACATTGTTGTCTTGTACCTGACTTAAGAATAAAAGATTTCAGTTTTTCCCCATTTAGGACTATATTAGCTTTTGTCTTCTAATAGATGGCTTTTATCAAGTTAAGGAAGAGTCCATCTAGTCCAATTTTCTGTAGGAATTTGAACATGAATGAGTGCTGGACTTTGTTAAAAGCTTTCTCTGCATCAGTTGAGATGATCATGTGGTTTGTAGATTTCAATCTATTAATATAGTGTATTACATTTATAGATTTTCAAATATTGAACCATCCTTGCATCCCTGGGATGAATCCTACCTGTATGATCTTCTTGATGATTTGCTGTATTCTATTTGCTAAGACATTATTGATAATACTTGCCTCCAGAAGTGTTTTTTGGAGGACTTCTTCATTTTCAATTTCATTGAAGAGTTTCAGGAGTGTAGGGATTATATCTTCTATAAATTTCTTGTAGAATTCAGCTGTGAATCCATCAGGACCTGGACTTTTCTTTGTTGGTAGGCTTTTTATTATGTTTCATATTTTGTTAGCTGTTATTGGCTTATTGAGAGTTGTTGTATCTTCTTGGTTCAGTTTTGGTAATTTGTACCTTTCAAGGAATCTGTCCATTTTTTCTGTGTCTTCTATTCTGTGAGCGTAAAGATTCTCAAAGTAACTATTAATGATCTGAATTCCCATTGGGTCTGTGGTGATTTCACCCTTTTCATCCTTTATTGCATGTACTTGAATTTTTTCTTTCCTCTTTTTGATGAGGTTGGCTAGAGGCTTATCAATTTTATTTAGTCTTTCAAAGAACCAACTTTTTGATTTGTGGATTCTTTGAACTGTTTTCTTCATCTCAATTGAAGTAATTCTGCTATAATCTTTAGGATTTCTTCCCATCTTTGCGCTCTGGGTTTCATTTGCTCTTCTTTTTCTAATTGTCGGAGGTGCAACATTAGGGTGGTAATTTGTTCCCTTTCTGTTTTCCTAATGTGTGAGTTCATAGCTATGACTTTCCCTCTAAGAGCTGCTTTCATCGTATCCCATAAATTCCGGTAAGTTGTGCTTGAATTTTCATTGAATTGTAAATATTGTTGAATTTCTTGTTTAATTTCTTCTGTGACCCATTGATTGCTGAGTAGGGTGTTGTTTAATTTCCATGCATTTAGCGAGTTTTTCCTCATTTCTTTTGTCATTTATTTCTAGTTTCATTGCACTGTGGTCAGATAATATGCATGGGATAATTTCTGTTTTCTTGCATATACTTACATATGACCTGTGGATTAGTATGTGGTCCATTTTGCACATGGCCCTTGTGCAGCTGAAAAAAAAATGTGTATTCAGCTGTGGTTGGGTGGAACTCTCTGTATATGTCCACCTGTTCCAAGATCTGGCTTAATTATGCTACTTCCTTGATAATTTTTTGTCTGGTTGATCTATCTTTTTGAGATAAAGGTGTTTTAAAGTCTCCTGTGAAGATTGTCTTCTTAGATATTAGATTTTTCATGTCCATTAAGATTTGTCTTACATAGTTGGGTGTTCCTGTGTTTCGTGCATCAATATTTATGAGTGTTACCTCTTCCTCTTGATTTTTTCCCCTAACCAATATGTGATGGCCTTCCTTGTCTCATTTGATCCTTCTTGCTTTGAAGTTGAGACTGTCTGAGAACAGAATTATTACTCTTGCTTTTTTCTGAGGTGCTAGGTCATGTAGTATTGTTTTCCAGCCTTTGACTTTGAGCCTTTGGATGTCCTTTTGAGTTAAGTGTGTGTCTTGTATATAGCATATTGTTAGATTTTGTTTCCTAATCCACTGCGCCAGTGTATTTCTCTTAAGTGGCAAATTGAGTCCATTTACATTGATGGCTATAATTGAAATTTGTTGACTTATGTTTGTCATGATATTTACCTGGTGTTTTTACTCATTTGTATTCTGTTGTTTAATTGTCTGTCCTGTTTAGTGGGTTCCTTCCATTCTCATTCATGGAGTTCTTTTCATTGTGGTCTCTCTAGAATATCTTTCAGCAGCCTGTGTAGGGGTGGCTTTGTCATCACGAAATTCTTTAGCTTTTCTTCATCATGGAAGTATTTCACTTCTCCATCAAACTCGAAAGAGAGTTTTGCAGGGTATAATAGTCTGGACTGGAATTTGTTTTCATTGAGGACTTGAAGAACTCTCCTCCATGCTCTCCTTGCCTTCATTGTTTGTGTAGAGAAGTCGGCTGTAATTCTGATGGGTTTTCCTTTGAATGTGTCTGCTTCTTTTCTCTAGCAGCTTTTAGTATATTACTTTTGTGTTGGATTTCTGGGATCTTGACTATTATATGTCTCGGTGTGTTTTTACTTGGGTTGAAGTTATTTGGTGTTCTGTATGCTTCGGTTACCTGAATGTTGGATTGTTTCCTCATATTTGCGAAGTTTTCTGCAATTACTTCTCCCCAAATTCTTTTTATGTCATTTGTATTCTCTCCTTCATTCTCATTGATATCAATTAATCTCACATTGTTCATGCTGGTGTCATCTTACAGGTGATCAATTATTTTTTCCTGCATCCTCTTTGTTTTTAAGAGATCCTTTCTCACTTTTTTACTAGCTGCACCAGCATCTTCAAGATCTAAAACTCTGTCTTAGCTTTCACTCAGACGGTTTTGTAGACTCGGGGTTGATATTTTTAGTTCTTCTATATCTCTTTGACTCTGTTTCATGTGTTCTATTGCTTTTCTATACAGCTCATTCAAGAAATCAATCATATTTCTGATCTCCTGTATTTTTTTTTTATCAATGTCTTCTTTAGAGGTAGTCATTAATTCTTTTTCTGCAGTTTCTTCCAGATTGGCTTTTCTATGCATTCCTGACTTGTTCCTGTATTTCAGATGCTATGATTTCAAAGAATTCTTGTTTTTTTCCAAAGAATTCTCCTTTGAGTTCTTCATGAGCTTTCTGCTCTTTTTTCTTTGCTTCAGACACTATTAATTCATACGTTTCAGCTGGAATAGTGCTCTCTGCACCTGCTCTGGTTGAGCATTGGTTTTTACTCTGATGTTTCTGTATTTGATTCTTTCTTTCAGATGCTATGTATGCAGATATTTCTTTTTTTATTTTTGGAGTTAATACTCCTCTGAGTTCCTCTATACCTTTCTGTTGTTGTTCCTTTGCTTCTGTATCTGCTAATTCATTCATGTCAGCTGAGCTAGTGTCTTCGGCACTTACTGGTTGACTGGATGCCTTTGATTGCATTTTTATCCTTGTCTTTGTCATTTTGTATAACACTGACCTCTGGGTCTCTCACTCACAGGCCGAGCCTGGCTGGGTCTTCATCTATAAGTTGGGACCCAGGACTTCTGGGAAGTGTCTCTCCCCTGCGCGGAGGGTCCTCGGGCTCTCACTCACTAGCCTAGCTGCATTACAGGCTGGGACCTGGGACCGCTGGGAGCTGTTTCTCTGGCGCGGCAGTACTGGGGTTCTCCGAAGACCAATTATTTATTCGTTTATGGTAGTTTAATTTTCTCTTGTATTTCTAGGCTAATATTTTTTTCAGTCCTGGAAATTGACCCTAAACCTACATATATACAAAGCAATCACTTTATCACTGAGCTACATCTTTTTTTTTGTCTTGAAATTTTAGAGAACAAAATTACTTGTCCATGTGTATGTGAAAATGATGACCTGGTGGTTTGTGTGATATGACTTAAGAAGGCTTCAGAAATCCCTTTCAGTCCTCAATTTCACAACCTCCAACACAACCTAAGTCTCTAAATTCTCTTATATATTTGATATCGTTAAAAAAATTATTTTTAAAGAGAGTACAAATTAGAATTAAAGCAGAAAAAATTACAAGTTGTACATAATTTCACTTAACAAAGTAATATGAATTTCACAGTATTTGTTGTATTACAGTATTGTCTTCCAACCAATTATTCATATTACCAGATTTATGCATGTCAAAATGGAAGAAGAAAAGTGTATACTAAATTAAGAAGAGAAAAAGCACAAACAATTGATAAAAGGAGATGAAACAAATTAATTGCTTCTTTCCATAGACCAGCAGAAATGCACTGTACAGTTGTCCAAACCATCCTGCTTACCTACATAGATAAATCTCTTTTTCCCACTTCTCTTATCTTTCTCAATTCACTCTTTCCTTTTGAGTAAGCTTATTGCCTTTTACCATTGTCTATTGCACCCTTTAGATTCCATTTTTCTCTTTCAGGTCCTCACACTAAGGAAACAATATGATGTTTACACATATGGGTCTGATTTATTTCACTTGAAAGTGTGTTCTCTAGTTGCATTCATTTACCAAGAAAAGATTTAAATTTATTGTGTTTTATAGCTGAATGATACTCCATTGTGTAAAAATACCATTTCTTCTTTATCCATTCTTCAGTTGATGGGCACCTGGGCTGTTTCCAAACTGCAGTGACAAACTGCACTGCAGTAAATATGGTTGCACATGTATCACTGTGGCATCAGTTGTAAAAAAACACCAGGAGGGAAATTCCTGGCTTGAATAGCATCTCCAATACTACCTTTCACTGATTTCTCCAATATCAGCTTACACTGATTTCTACAGTGTTGTACCAGACTGCATGCCCACCAACAGTGCAGAAGGGTTCCTTTTTCTCCACAGCCCCTCTAACATTTAGCTGACATCTTGGTGTTTCCCAGTTTTTCTGGGATGAGATGGAATTTCAGTGTTGTTCTAGTTTGAATTTCTTGAATGATGAATGATGTTGAACATTTTTTATCAATTTAATTGTCATTTGTATTTCTTCCTCTGAGAACTATATATTCATCTCAGATGTCCATTGTTAGATTGGGTCTTTGAATTTTGGGGACCTGCCCTTTTAAAAATTATTTATATGTTCTAGATAGAAAGCCTTTGTCTCAGGGACAGTTAGCTATAAATTTTTCTCACTTTGTGAGTTTTCTTCTTACTGTACTGGATATTTCCTTTGTAGGGCAAAATTTTTTAAGAATTTTAAAAATCTATTTGTGGATTCTTTGACGTATTTCACATGCAGTTTGACTTGCGTTCATGAACTTTCTATCTATCCCTATGTCTTTAAGATTTCTACATACATTTTCCTCTAGAAGATTTAGTAATTCAATGCAATCCCAATTGAAATACTATTAGTATACCTCACAGAACTAGATTTGGAACTAGAAGAGACCCAGAATATCAAAAGCAATCCTCTGAAACAAAAGAAAGGCAAGAAGTATCACAATCCCTGACCTAAAGTTATATTATAAAGCTACTGTGATAAAATCAGTATGGCACAGAAAAACAGACCCAAGGATCAATGGAACAGATTAGAAGATGCTGATACAACTACAAAGACACTCAGCCATCTTAATGTTAATGGGAAAAAAGTTAGCTTCTTTAATAAATAATGAAAGCTAAAACTAGATCCATACCTATCACCATTTACAAAGATATAGTCATTTTGGATCAAAGATTTAAATATATTTGATATCTCATTTTTTCCCTCAGGTTCAAAATAGTATATTTAAAAGTATTAGTGTTCTAAGTCAGGTAGAAAATATAACAGTTCCGCAAAATTAATGGAAGCACTATAGTTTGTGAGCTAACATAGAATCTATGCAAAGGTTAAAATGTTATGTGGCAAGGTACAGCCCTGGCAAACTATACTCTGGGTCATCTGAGAGTAGCAGGATTATTCTCCAGACTTCAGGAGTGATGGACTTGGAAGAATGCTGATGAAATGCACCTAAGATCCTGAACCTGCTTGGCCTCCAGAGTCATGTTGCAGAGCAGCACACTGACATGAATTCTATAGAAGGACTTCAAATTTGCCTTAGGAAATCTTCATAGCTTTCAATTTTCATTTTCCTGGATTTTTGCACAGCTAAAATTGATTCATGGGTTTCATTGGTCACAAAAATAACAACGATAAATCTAAAGTCTTATTCTGAAGCATCAGTATGACTTTAAGTTCTAAATGACCAGTGTAGAACCTGCTACCTGACATGTGGCACTGTAGCATACTATTTTATCTGAATAAAATTAAGAAAACAATCAATATGGCTGACACTGACAAAAGATCTACAAATTGCTGTAGAGAGTAAATCCTGAGGGGATTTGACTGACGTTGTCAGATATAAAAGTTACATTTCTTGCAATGTAGGTCTTGCTTTATCTTGGTCTTAATGATCCAGCATAAAAGTATAAACATGAGGTATAAAATAATAAACCATATTAATATGGTGAGCTATAAAAGATTCAAGTCAATAGCTTCAGGCATTGCCAGCTGTGGACTACTGGACTGTATTGGATTATTTTGCTGAATTCACACACCTACAATATATGAATGGCAATGGAAGACACATCTCTAATAAAACTACACAAAAAAGTGGGATATAAATGAAGGAACATTTTGTAGTGAAATATATATGTATATATATATATATATATATATATATATATATATATACAAAATAATTAGGATAGATATACAGTTACTTTCTCTTAGTTGAACAAGAAGAAATATTTTTACTAATAGTGTTTAGACAAGCCTTCATGTCTGTACCTTGTGCTCAATAACTACTACGAAGACAACAATCTGTAATGTATTAATTATTGTAACTGTTTTACTAACCTGTTTTAAAACTGTCTCATTGCTATTTGTTTCTCAATAAAATTAATTTTAAAAAAAGATAGATCTTGTTGAAAAGAAAAAAAAGAGAGGAAAAAAGAAAACCACAGTAACATGAGGGTAATTTCCAGACTTAACTCTGGTTTCCTCTTCTGAAGCAGGCAATGAAGAAATTCTTTACCTATCTCCTAGGAAAGTAGGTTGGAAGACACTCAATCCAGAGAGATCAAGGCAATAGGCAGAGGCCTGGTTAGTGCCCATCTGTTCATTACCAACAGGTTGTACAGGCATCCTGCAGTCACTCTCTGCCTAGGAGACTGCAGTCTGACACTGGATTTTCAGTCTCCATTTCTGAAATTTCTCATGCCATGTGAAACTTCCATTAAATAAACCTGTCACATTTTTTCTTCTTATTCTGCTACAGCACTGTCAGTCTTGAACTTCACAGTGGGAAGATGGAGTTTTTCACCTCAATGCAGGCTGTGGTGAGACTATGCTTTTGCATCATTTGATTTTAATCACAATTAAAAATGTTAGCCAGGCATATAATCTCAGCACTGAGGAGACTAAGGCAGGATAGTTGTCAGTTTGAGAGCATCAGGGGCTACAAAGTGACCTCGAGGTTAGCCTGAGCTGCATGGTAAGACCCTGTCTCAAAAAAAGCAATATAATAAATAAATGAAATTTATATCAATCTGTAGTAAATTGTGATGCATTTTTCTGCATATGTAAGGTTGAAACTGAATGGTAGGCCATACTTTATACATAGAAAGACTGCTCTGGATTTTGAAACTACTTTATTAAATAAATAGATCCAGCCCAAGCCCAGGCCTAACAAGTGTATTTGAGAGCTTCTGGCCCTCCTACAGCCATGGGACCTCTCTAGACCAAACCCAGGTACGATGCATGAGAGAGACCCTCTGCTGCACCCGTGGAATCCCTCCACCCTTCTGGAGCCACCTCGCACAAGCCTACCAAGTGAGTGAGAACTTCTGCTCTGCTCTGTGGACATCCCAGACCCAGCACAAGCACAGGCCCGGCAAGTGTGTGGGACAGCTTTCGGATCCCCTGCACCCATAGGATCTCTCTGGACCAAACCTAGACATGGCCTGTGAGTCCCTAGGTCATGCACTAGGGACCCCTCCAACACAGAAGAGCACATCTACAAAGCCCACCAAGTGAGTGAGAACATCTTCTGTGCTCTCAGGACCCACCAGACCAACCCAAGTCCAGGCTCAGGTACTGTGTGGGAGAGTTCTGCACTCCCTTGTGCCACCTGGGCCAGAGTAACAACAGAGGGGCACAACAGGCTCACAGTTGTGCCAGAGTAACAACAGAGGGGCACAACAGGCTCACTGTTGTGCCAGAGTGGTACAACAGGTTCACTTCCAAGGGCTGCAGCAGGAAGGAACTGAGCACAACAGCTAGAAACAAGCCAGGCATAACTGGATAAACTCAAACTTCATAGATCTGCACCCAAATTTCAGTAGGTGCTAAGGTTATAACTGTACCAAAGGTCTACAGCAAAAATCAGAGGTCAGTGCTATATGAAATGACAAAGAGAAGGAACAAAATGCAATCTCAGGCCTAGAACCCACTGAGAACAAGTGAAGAGGACAGAAGCTCAGCTAAAATGTATGAATTAAGAGTGTCTCAACTAAAGAAACAACAGCAGAAAGGTATAGAGGAACTCAGATCAGAATTAATCTCTGAAATAAAAAAGAAATCTCTCAATTACTAGCATAGGAAATAAGGAAACAACAGCAGAAAGGTATAGAGGAACTCAGCAGAATTAATCTCTGAAATAAAAAAGAAAACTCTGAATTAATAGTATCTGAAGTAATGGATCAAATGCAGAAACATATAGAGGAAATCCAATTAGAAATAATCTCTGATGTAAAAAAAATTAATTACTGCTTCTTAAGAAAACATTGATTAAAAAGCACAGGAGATTAGAAAAGTGACAAATTCCTTGAATGAGCAATACAGAAAAAAAATAGATTGCTTGAAGCACAGTCAAAGAGATATAGAGAAACTTTAAATTTTAATCACAAGCTTGCAAAAACATTAGAGTGAAAGTGAACATAGTTTCATATCTTGAAGACAGTGTCATAGCCAGTGAAAAGGTAAGAAAAGATCTCTTAAAAATGACTAGAATTCAGGAAAAAATAATTCATCACCTGCAAGATGATGCAAACATGAAGAATGTGAGACTAATAGGATTCAAGGAGAAAGAAGGAGTTAATACAAATGATATAAAAAGAATATGGGCAGATGTAATAGCAAAAAACTACCCAAATATGAGGAAACAATCTGACATTCAGGCAACCGAAGGATACAGAATGTCAAACAACTTAACCCAATTAAGAACACAACAAGACATATAATAGTCAAGATCCCAGAAATCCAGCACAAAAACAATATAGGGAAAGTCATTAGGGAAAAGAAACAGATAACATTTAAAGAAACACTGATCAGAATAATGGCAGATTACATTTCACAAACCATGAAGGCAAGAAGAGCATGTATAAGAGTACTTCAAATCCTCTGTGAAAACAATTCCAGCCCAGACTACTACACCATTCAAAAACATCTTTTAAGTTTGATAGAGAAGTGAAATACTTCCATGACAAAGAACAACAAAAGAATTTCATGATGACAAACCCAACACTACACAGACTACTAAGAGATGTTCTAGAGTAGGACCAAATTGATCAGAACTCCATGAGTGAGAACAAAAGGAACCCAATAAACAGGGCAAACAATTAAACACAGGAGAAAAAGGAGACAACAATAGCAGGTAAATAACATATTGATCATAAATCAATACATCTCAATTATAACCATGAATGTAAATAACTCAATTCACCAATTAACAGAAATAGACTGGCACAGTGGATTAACAAACACAATCCAAACTGAAATCAACTCTTCTTGAGGAGTTTCTGCACATCAAAAGAAATTGTCAATAAAATGAAGACAACTCACAAATTTCAGAATAATCCTAACTAATAAGCACTCAGACAAAGGTCTGCTTTCTAGAACATATAAAGAACTAAGATATATTAGGGCCTTCAAATTTAAAGACCCAATCCAGAAATGGGCATCTGAGATGAATATTCACTTCTCAGAGGAAGAAATTAAAGAAGCAAATAAATATAAGAAAAAAATGCTCCACATCACTAGCCATACATGAAATGCAAGTTAAAACAACACTGAGATACCATATCACTCCAGAAAGAATGGCTATCATAAAGAAATCAAACAACAACGAATGTTGGAGAAGATGTGGGGAAAAGGGAACACTTCTGCACTGCTGGTGAGGATGTAGACTGGTGTAACCATTGGAGAGATCAGTGTGGAGACTCCTCACAAAACTAGGACTGGAAATCCCATTCAAGCTGGCTATCCCCCTACTGGGAATTTTCCCAGAGGAACTGAAATCATTATATCATAGTGATATATGCGTACCTATGTTTATAGCAGCACAATTTGTAGTAGGAAAATCTTTGAAACAACCAAGATGTCCGTTGTATGAGGAATGGTTGAAAAAGATGTGGTATTTTGAGTATTACTCAGCTATAAAGAACGACAAACTTGAAGCATTTATATTGAAGTGCATGCCACTTGAACATATACTCATAAGTGAACTAAACCAGACACACATGTGCAAATACCATATAGTCTCTCTTGTATAAGAAGTCAAAAGAAGAAATACAAATAGAAATGTGCCACAACAACTGAAGACAATTGAGTCAGATAGTTAGGGCAAAATGCACGGCATATGCTGCAGGGTACTAAACAGCTTTTCTTCTGGATGGTTAACAACCTAAGTTCACAGATTAAAATTGGAGAAATGGAAGAGCTGCAAGGCCAGCCAACATTTTGGTTCTAGCCTTCAAGGTCAGGGAAGGCACAGGGCATAGGAGTACTGTAGCATCATGAAACTCAGTTGTGCCCCAAATTGTCTGATCAAGGAGATTATGGAGCCACAGAGGAAGGTGATCCATGATCTATAGTGTGCCTAAGAAGAGTAACATGGGGAGAAAACTTTCACTAAGGCTCTCACAGAGAGCAAACTGGTCAAGCAAAGGCTGTGACTCATCCGCATGGCTGACACAGACAAAGGATCTACAGAGTGAGGTACAGGATTACAAGATAAACCCTGAGAGGACTTGACTGACCTCATCAGATACAAAAGCTATATTTTTTTTTATTATATACATCTTGCTGTATCTCAGTCTTAATCATCCAACAGAAAAGTATAAAAATGAAGCATACAAAATAAGGCCATAATAATAAGTTGAGCTATAGAAGGCTCTAGCCAACAACTTTTTCAGATAACTCACTATTACTGGGGATTGCTGGACTGTGTTTGATTGCATCACTGAGTTCAGGCACCTATAATGGTTGAATGAGAATGGAGTGCCCATCTTTGACAGGTCTAAACAAAAAAAAGGGGACACAAAGGACGAACCATGATGTGTTTGTATAAACAGTACAGTTTGGATAAACATGCAGTAATTCTGCATAATTCTGTGAGAAGCAAGATCTGTACATATAGTGGTTTAACAGGATATTATGTCAGCTTCTTGTACTAAGGACAACCACTAAGAAGATAACAAGGCAGAAAGTATTAATTATTGAGACTGTATTATAATTCAGCTTTAAAAATATAAGTATACAGTCACATTCTCTTAATTCATTGATTAGAGATATCTGTAAGTAGAATAACATGTATGTACCTTGTACGACAACAAACCACTAAGAAAACAATATGCAATGTATTAATTATTGAATCTGTCCTGCTAATTTGATTTGAAACTGTCTCATTGCTATTTGTTCTTCAGTAAAAAAAACAAACATAATCCAATAATATGCTGTATACAAGAAACACACTAAATTCAAAAGAAATTCATAGGCTGAAAGTGAAAACATAGAAAACAATACTACATGTCCCAGCACCTCAGAAAAAAGAAGGGGTAGAAATCCTGTTTTCAGACAGTCTCAACTTTAAACCAAGAATTGAAATAAAGAAGATCATTATATACTGGCTTGGGGAAAAATTCAAAAGGAAGAGGTAGCACTCATAAATGTATACAAGCAAACACAGGAGCACCCAACTATAAAAGACAAATCTTAATGGACATGAAAAATCTAATATCCAATACCACAATCATAACAGGAGACCTTTACACCCACTTATCCCCAAAAGATAGGTCAACCAGACAAAAAAAATCAGCAAACAATTAGCCGAACTGAACAAGAGCTTGAAACAAATGGACTTAGTGGACGTAGACAGTGTTCCACCCAAACACAGCTGAATACACATTTTTCTCAGCTGCACATGGGTCATTCTCTAAAACAGACCACATACTGGTCCATAGATCATGCTTAAGTATATGCAAGAAAACAGAAATTATCCCATGCATATATCTGACCACAGTGCAATGAAACTGGAAATAAACAACCAATAAACAAGAAAAACAAGCTAAATCATGGAAATTAAACAACACCCTACTCAGCAATTAATGGGTCACAGATGAAATTAAACAAGAAATTCAACAATATCTACAATTCAATGAAAATTCAAGCACAACTTATCAGAATTTGTGGGATGCAATGAAAGCAGTTTTCAGAGGGAAATTCATAGCTGTGAACTCACACATTAGGAAAACAGAATGGGATCAAATAAACACACTAATGCTGCACCTCCAACATCTAAAAAAGGAACAGCAAACCAAACCCAGAGCACAAAGATGGGAAGAAATCATAAAGTTTAGAGCAGAAATTCCTTCAATTGAAATGAAGAAAGCAGCTTAAAGAATTAATTGATCAAAAAGCTGGTTTTTGAAAAATTAAGTAAAATTGATAAGCCCCTAGCTAACCTCATGAAAAAGAGGGAAAAAAATATTCAAATACAAGCAATAAGGAATGGAAAGGGTATAACTTCCACAGACTCAGCAGAAATTCAGAAGATTGTAAATAGCTTCTTTGAGAACATTTAATCTCACACAATAGAAGATATAGGCAAAATGCACAGATTCCTAGAAAGGTAAAAATTACCAAAACTGAAATAACAAGACAAAACCACTCTCAGTAGCCCTATAACAGCAAATGAAACATGAGCTGTAGGGGACAGGGAGATGGCTCAGGGGAATAAGCGCTTCCCTGGCAAGTGCAAGGGTCTGTCCTTGGATAAGAAAGAAAGAAAGAAAGAAAGAAAGAAAGAAAGAAAGAAAGAAAGAAAGAAAGAAAGAAAGAAAGAAAGAAAGAAAGAAAGAAAGAAAGAAAGAATACAAGATGTAATAAAAAACCTATGACGAAGAAAATTCCAGGTCCTGATTTGATTCACAGCTGTATTATACAGGAAATTTATGGAAGATAAATGCCCTATACTCCTCAAACTCTTCAATGAAATTGAAAAGGAAGCAATACTCCCAAAATCATTCCTGGGGGCAAGCATTATACTGATACCAAAACCAGGTAAAGACGCTACTGAAAAAGAAAACTACAGGCCAATCTCCAACAAGAACATGCAAAAACCCTCAGTACAATCCTAGGAAATGCCATACAGCAAATTATGAAGGAGATTATACACCATGACCAGATATGATTCATCCCAGGGAAGCAACACTGGTTCAATAGTAGAAAAATCTATGAATGTAATACACTGATCAACAAAGCAAAATCTAAAAACCACATGATCATCTCAATTCATGCAGAAAAGGCTTTTTACAAAGTCCTACAGCAAATTGGAATAGAAGGCCTGTGCTTCAATCCGATAAAAGCCATCTATGACAATCCAACAACTAATATAATTCTAAAAGGAGGAAAAATGAAATCTTTAATTCAAGACAAGGATGTCTTCTCTGATGCATTCTATTCAAGATAGTTCTAGAATCATTAGCTGGATCCATTAGAGAAGAGAGAGTAATAAGAGGAATAAGAATAGGCAACAAAAAATTAAGTTATCACTATTTGTAGGTGACATACTTTACTTGGAAGACCCATAAAACTCCACCAAGAAGCTACTAGAATTTTTATTTTATTTTGTTATTTTATTTTTGGGCAGAACCAGGGATTAAACTCAGGCCCTGGTGCTTGCCAGCAGAGCGCTTATTCCACTAAGCCATCTCCCCAGCTCCTACTAGAATTAATACACAAATAAAGTAGCATTGAGGATGATGCAAGCTCAATATCCAAAATTCTATAGCATTCCTCTACAAAAATAACAAACACACTGAAAGAGAAATTAGAGAAACAATACCTTCACAATAGTACCACAGAAATGAAATACTTATGAATTAATCTAACCAAAGAAGTAAAACATCTATTCAATGAAAATTACAGTACTCTGAAAAAAGTGATTGTAGAGGATTTCAGCAACTGGAAAGTTATGTCCTGCTTCTATATAAGAAGAACTAACATTGTGAAGATCGTCGTACTCCCAAAATTGTTGTACAGATTTAACACAATCCCTATCAAACTGCCACCAACATACCTCTCAGATCTAGAGAAATTGTTGCTGTAATTTATTTGCAACCAGAAAAGACATAGGGGTAGGCAAAGAATTTATGAACAAAAATCCAATCGCATGGGTAATATTTGAAAGAATTTACACCTGTAACCTGTTATTGAGAAGTTTTTGCACATCAAAATAAATTACTATCAAAGTGAACAGACAACCTACAAATTTTGAAAAATAACTAATAGCACTCAGAGAAAGGTCTGTTGTCTAGAATTTATAAAGAATTAAAAAACTTTAGGGTCTCTACATTTTAAGACCCAATCCAGTAATGGGCACCTGAGATGAACAACACTTCTCAGAGGACAAAATTAAAGAAGTAAATAAATATATGAAAAAGTGCTCCACATCACTGAGCTATGCATGAAATGCAAACTAAAACAACACTGAGATAGCATCTCACCCCAGAAAGAACGGCTATCATAAACAAATCACATAACAACAAATGTTGGAGTGACTGTGGGGAAAAAGGAACACTTCTGCACTGCTGGTGGGCATGTAGTCTGGTGCCACCTTTATGGAAATCAGTGTGGAGACTCCTTAATAAACCCATCCAAGCCACCTATCCACCTAGTGGGAATTTTTCCAGAGGCACTGAAAACGTCGTATCATAGTAATATATGTATACCTATGTTTATAGCAGCACAATTTGTAGCCAAATCTTGGAAACAACCAAATATCTGTCACCTGAGGAATGGATGAAAAAGCTGTGATATTTTTATACGATGGAGTATTACTCAGCTATAAAGATTGATAAACTTGAAGCATTTGTATTTAAGTGGATGCCATGTGAAGATACACTCATAAGTGAAATAAACCAGACCCACATGTATAAATATTATACACTCGCCCCAGTACAAGAAATCAAAAGAAGAAATGCAAATAGAAAGGTACAACACAATTAAAAGGAAAGCAAGAACTTGAGGATTGAAGGCAAAGAGGAGAAAGCAAAGAGCAAAGCTGGGAAACATGACAGAGGCAAACCCATACATTTATATGCACAAGATGGTAAGGCAATGATCCTGAGAAACAACAGCACGTTTTTGAAACTAGCAGTTAATTGGTAGGATTCTTACCCTGACTAACTATATATGCTGATCCATGTGAACTAAGCAACTGCGCTGAAGATAGCAATGTGTAATAGAAGGGTCACGCTTGGAATGCCTGTCATTCTGGTCTTCCAAATATGTACTCCTTGTAATGCCATAACGATTATTGCCATACTGTCTGTGAAGTAAATGTCTGTTAAGAAAAAGGTAATAGGGGCCAGGGAGATGGCTCAGTGCAGTAAGTGCTTCCCTGACAAGCACAAGGGTCTGAGTTCAATCCCTGGTTCCACCAAAAAAAAAAAAAAAAAAAAAAGAAAGAAAAAGGTAATAAATGAAAAAAAGAGACATGGGAAAAATTTCACAGGACTGTCCTGCTACAATGCTGTATATGGTTAGATTTCTAAATTACTGTGTAAAAATATGCAATTTTTTATTCATATTTTTAAATATTTTTTTAAAAAATTTGCTCCATATTCTGGAGGGACTTAAAGTTTAACATGTCAATACTTGATAGGAAATACCTGCTCCATGTTATGCTTAAGATGTTTGATATTCAGACAGACAGTGAGATTAAACCCAACTGAATACATTGTAGGGTAATAATTAGCTCTCTTCTGAAGGGTAACAACCTAAGTTTGCAGACCAAATATTAGAGAAAAGGAAGGGCTTACAAGGACAGCCAACATTTTGGCCCTAGACTTTCAAGGTCAATGAAGACTCAGGACATATGAGAACCTATACTGTAACATCATGTAACTCAGTTGTGTCCCAAATTTTCTGATCAAGATTATGGTGCCACAGAGCAACGTGATTGATGATGTAGACTGTACCTAAGGAGAGTCATATGGTGAGAAAATATTCTCTCAGGCTTTCACAGAGCGTAAATTGGTCAAGCAATGGCCATGACTCATCCATATAGCTGACATTGACTAAGGAACTATAAACTGAGGTAAAAGATTCCAGGATAAATCCAGAGGGGATTTGAGTGACATTATCAGGTACAAAAGTTACATTTCTTGTTATATAGATCTTGATTTATCTTGTTCTTAACCATCCAGCAGAAAAGTATAAAAACGAGGTATAAACAGTAAACCCATATTAGGATGCTGAGGTATAAAAGGCTCAAGTCAACAACTTCTGACATTGCCAGTGCTTTGGATAACCCACTACTATTATAGACTACTGGTATGTATTGGGTCAGTTCCCTGAATTCACGCATTTAGAATATTTAAATGTCAATGGAATTCCCTTCTCTAACAAAACTAAACAAAAAAAGAGGATACAATGGAAGGACCATTATGTATCTGTATATACAAAATAGTTAGGATATATATACAGCTACTGTGTCTTAATTCAACAAGAAGAAAGATTTGTACTAATAGTACTTGGACAGGATATCCTCCAAATTCTGAAACATTTTCAGTGCCAAAATAGCTCAGGTGGAAAATACCAGCCTGATCTCATGGGACAGGTTGCAACATGCAAACATGCTAAAAACTATCATAGCAGACATGCTAAAAACCATCACACATATCAGCTCTAGACTGTGCACGAGGTGGAGAACATAAGCATATGACACAGATTGGTTTGTTTGGACTTGGGTCTCATCTTCAAAATGCTTTATTAAGTATACGCAAATATTCCAAAATTTTAAAAACTGAAATGCAAAACACTTCTGGTGTCAAGTGACTCAAGTCAGGGATACTCAAGTTGCAGTCATGTTTACCCCATTGCCCTCTCTCTTGACGAAGTCCAACTACTTAGATCTTTGCTGCTGTATTCAGGAAAAACTGTCTGCCTAGACAATAAAATGGCAATGTTAACCTCAGAAGGTTAACAGTGCTTGAGGGTAGTTCCCTTATCTTTCTATGGAAGGGTGAACTTACAGAAGACAAGGTCTTTTTTGTAATACTGTGAGCCAAGAGGCCAAGGATAATAATAGTCACCGAGAACTGAGAAATCTCTTCTTCATGGGAAAATGAGAACTTACTTTTATTTGGAAATTCTTGGAAAGCATTATAATTTGAACTAAGTCTTTTTTTTTTTTTTTTGTAGGTAATAGAGGTTGCACTCAAGGCCTTTGAACTGAGCTGCATTCCCAAACCACAACCCCCTTTTATGAGACAGGGTTTCACTAAATAATAATTCAAGGATGGGCTCAATCTTGGAATCATCTTGCCTCAGCTACACAGAATTCTGATATATATATTCAGGACCTTCCACTAGCCAGGCATGCACTTTGCTGCTGCTGACCTATATCCCAAGTCCAAAACTGAATCTTTAAATATGTGAACTTTGAAGACTTATTTGCAATTTTAATTATTAATCAAGAAAGATGGGTGTTTTGGCTGACTCAGGAGGTTAAGACAAGAGGATCATCCTGAATTCAAAATGTCAATATCAGCCTGGGCTACACAGTGAGCTTAAGGACAGCCTGAAATCCACAGCAAGACTTATCTAAATAAATATGAGTGAATCAATATTAGCCAATAGGATAGTATATAGTACGGTTGTGATATACTGTTATGTGAAAGTGAAACTTTGAGTTGTACTGAGAATGTAAAATTGTACATCTAGTTGACAAACTACATTTTCTTATTACAGAAAATCCTTCCAATTTCAGGCTACAAATTTTCTTATAATTAGAAAACAAAATCAATTTATTTTATTTTATTTATTTATTTATTTTTTTTTTGCAGTACCGGTGATTGAACTCAGGGCCCTGTGCTTGCCAGGCAAGCACTTATTCTAATGAACTAGCTCCCTGGTCCCTTGAAGACATTTGTTGACCTTTGGCAATTCAGTTAATCCCTTTCCTATCAAATGTCCATGTTCTAAGTGGTACTAAGCCTAAAGTATTTGAAAAAGTATATAAAAATATTCTTACATCAAATGGGTCATTTAAGTAAATATAGTCTTCAATTGTTACATAAAACAGGCACAAACATTACAATACATACATATAAATGGATTGAGACAGAGTATCACTAATTCAGACTGGTCTTGAACTCATTATGTAGTACAGGCTGGCTTCAAACTCACAGTAATTCTGCCTCAGCCCCCCAGGTGCTGGGTGTGTCACCACACCAAACTTACTTTTTTTGATTAAAGATTAATACTGTTTTCTGTGGACCCTTCATCCTCTAAAACTGATAGTAACTGAAACACACATGTATACACACACTCACACACACTGTTCTCAAGACTTTTGTGCTTTGAGAAGTTAATCACAAACAGCTCATAGTATAGGTACTATTTTAGGGGGAGTTTTTTGTGGTACGAGGGATTGAAATCAGGGTCTTTGTATTGAACTATATCCGCAGCTCTTTTAAAAACAATTTTTTTGAGATAGGGTCTTAATAAATTCATACTCGAAGCCATTTTGCCTCAGCCTCCCAGAATGCTAGGTTTATAGGCATGTGCCATCACACCTGGAAACTGTTCTTTTTTTCTTTTGCTTTACTGATCAGAAAACTTAACAACTGAGAAACCAGCCATTGAATGACACAACCAGGATTTAAAAACATAGTCTGAGACTAAATCCTTTACAGTTTTGCAGGTTCTCAAATGAAACAGTGATGACTCTCTATTTGAAGAGGGTAATGTTAAATTATCTATTTATCCAACACTATAGTAACTATTTTAAGAACTTAAGCATAGTTTAGTAAGTGTCTTCCTAGGATCTTTAGGTCTTAAAGGTATACAATGTTGTATATTATGTATCCTGATCCCATTATCCTTTGGGAGATCTAAGGGAAATTGTTTCTTGAACCTTATTTCCTTAACTTAGATATAGGCATACAAACATGATGCTATTAAATTTTGTTTTGTTTTTGTTTTTGTATTTTAGGGAAGGGTCTACAGGGTGTTCAGGGTCAGTACTAGATTGGACTCCTAGTGATCTGCATGTTTACAGCCTTCCAAGAGCTGGGACTGCAGGTGTGCACCACCAAGCCCAGTCTCAATTGCCATATAAGTGTGCCCCGGGGGCGGAGCTGGCAGGGCAGGCTGGGGGATCGAACCGCCAGCCCCTGTACCTGCTTAAAGGTGCTTTAATCAGCTGAGTTATTTGGTCTGCCGGAAGCTTTTAAAAATTAAGTTATTGAATATGTTTGCCAAGAAACTAAATCTGTCCTAGAAAAGAAAAATCTCATCTGTATGACTTTAACTCTCAGATCCTCGAACATTATTCTCTTTTATCCTAAACTCAAACAAATTAAAATAAGACAGATGTTACTGCTTTTACTTTATAACGAGCAATGGAAGCCTAACAATTAGGTACACTGCCCAACATCACACGGATTGTTAGAGGGCAAGGCCAGCTGGGATCCCAGTTCTGTGAGGCTCTGACTTTTTCCCTCATCTTCTGGTCTCTTTTCCTTCTTGTCTTTTGGATCTTCAGAAGGGTATTTGATAACAACTTGGACTTGGATACATCTAAGAATTGTGTGACTAAAGTGCATTCTTGAAGAGTTTCTACCATTATTTGCATATATGTGGAGTGGATTAGGGAATGGGGAGCCCTGTATTAAGGTTCAATTTCCCCATGGTAAAGAATAATGATTGAACAGTTGCCAATTTGGCTCAAAATTTGAATACTAAGCAGGCTGACAAGGGCAGAGAGGAGTCTGACAGGAAGCCAATGACAAAAACCTATAACCATGGGAAAAAATAGCTCTATTTTTTCTAACAGGGTCTTAGTTCTGAGTAATTATCATTAGGAAGTGATTAAAGTGAGTTTTTTAAAGTGGTTTGAGGGTTTATTTTTATCTGAGTTATGCAGAGGCATTTGTTAAATTCCTGGGCTCCACCTCCACTGTATTGAATCAGAAGCACTGGGAAGGGATCATGAATTTATAACATTATTTAACTTCAAGAGGAACCTAAAAAGGTAACAAAATAGAATGTTTAGTTTTTTCCAAATGGCTAAATGTTTCCGTTTTTAAAATACCAAGGATGGGGGAGGAACAGAACTCACTCTTCCTTAAGTTGCAGACACAAAGCTCTTTCTAAAGAACTTATAAGGGAAAAGTATCCTCCCCGAAGAAACCTGACAAATCCACCTTAACTAATGATCAAGGTCAAAATCAATGGAGGTACAAAGATGGTATTTGACTAAGTGGTCTTCTCCCCCAGAACACACTACTCTGATCTACTGAACTAGGTAAGCCGGGCATGGTGGCACATGCCTGTAATCCCAGCACTCGGGAGGCTGAGGCAGGAGGATTGTTGTGAGTTCGAGACCAGCCTGAGCTACGAAGTGAGCTTGAAGCCAGCCTGAACTGCATAGTGAGACCCTGTCTCAAAAAGACCAAAAAAAAGTTGGGGGCATAGCTCAGGGGCAGAGCATTTGACTGCAAAAAGACCAAAAAAAAAAAAACAAAAAAAAAAAAAAA
>PVKA01022373.1:0-37204 GCA_004027165.1 Ctenomys sociabilis
ATAGTTTCAAATCAAATTAACAGGACAGATTCAATAATTAATACATTGCAAATTGTTTTCGTAATGGTTTGTTGTTGTACAAGGTGTATTTATGATATTCTACTTACAGACACTATTATAGCAGATGTCTCTAATCAATGAATTAAGAGAATGTAGCTGTGTACTTATTTTTTAAACTCTGACCTACAATAATTTTATTCATTAATACTTCCTCTATAAATGACAGTTTTGCTTAATTTAATAAGTATATCCATATTATAAATATCATAGTAGAGGTAATCATCTTCTAAAACATATTCTCACCAAAATTTCTTTCTTAAAAAGGCACAAATCTTTACACATACAAATATCTGTATTTTGCAGTAGTACTATCAAGAAGCCTATGAATTGATTTCATAGCCAAATTTTCCTTAAGGGTCTTAGTTTAAGGACTTTGTGAATGACACAGTGCTTATTTATAATCTGGATATGGGCTTCTTATATATACGTTATCTGACCTTACTTTTCCTTTGCTTTCTAGTTTTGAAAATACATGTCTTAGGGTCGACCAGATAGCTCAGCAGGCTAAAGCACCTGCTTAGGCAGGCTCAGGGATCAGGGTTCAATTCCCAGCATGCTGTGCCAGCCCCAACTCCAGGACACTCTGAGAAGGTGATTGGGACAGCATGGTGGCGCTCACTTGTAATTCTAGCTCTTGGTAGGCTGAAAACAGGAAGATCACTACGAGTCCGATCTATGTAGTGAAACCCTGTAGTCCCTATACTAAATATATTTTTTTAAAAAAGACTTCATAGCCACACAGAATGGTTTTGATATTTAAATATCAGAATGTAATTTTATGATAAATAAATATGAAAATTACATTTTATAAATTTTGTATTGCAGAGGGCTGGACACATTGTTGCACCCAACATGTGAGCACTCCTTTCTTTAGCTTCTACACATTCCCACATATTCTTTTCCCTCCAATCTATAAGGGCAATAAGTGTGTTCAAAGTGTTTTAAGGAAGAATTACTAACAGCCAAGATCTACCATGGGGGAAAGTGAAATTACATTGTTTCTGCAGCAACAGAGGATTGTTTAGAATCTAAAGTTTTCAGAGTGTACAATGGATAGATTTGAAAGGTCACTCAAATTACATGTCAATGATGTGTATGTATACTTTATTTCATATTTTGATTCAAACTTGAATCTGATTCTTAAAGTACTCATGATCTCTCCAAACTCTAATATGCCTTTGTTCTCAATCCTGAGTGGGAGATCTTGTGTATAACAGCACATCACTGAGATCATCTGGGTATCTTTATATCCACACAGACACATGCAGCCTCAGCTTTCACCTGGCTTTTGCGCTTGCATACAAATGATACTTGAACCTCTTATCTTCTAAAAAAACACTGGGGACAGCTGTTCCACCTTTGGGCAGTCAATCACTGTTGAGGATGAGTATGACAGAAGCCTAAGCTGGGTGAGAAAGGGATTTTGACATGGATTTGAATTCCCTTTTTCAAGTTGGGTTGTAGCAAGCCCCAATTTTTCCCCTTCACATTCACAAATTTTACTTGAAAATCTTCTCTGTGCCTCACAATGTGCTATGAACTGGAGTTGCTGTGGGTTCTGAATTAGCAGGGTCAGAGATGAGTAGCTGGGATAGGGAGTTAGGAGTTTGTTGGGAAAGATGTGTGAATTCTGATGAAAAATTACTGAACTGCTGTTGAAGAGGCTTTTTACAAATTGGTGGTCTGAGTGGGCCTTTCTCCAAGGGTAGGAGGACTAAGACTGAGCTTGTGAAGTTAATAAAGTAGACCATCCAATGCCTGGATGCAAGGGAAGGGACACACTATATTCAAAGAATAGAAAAGAGCCAACATGGCTGGAGCATTGTATGAAAGGCAGTCAGGTGAGAGGTAAAACTGCAGAGGCAGACAGGATCTCTTACAGCCCTTATGCAGATACTCATAGGCCCTATTAGGAAAGGGAATTCAAATCCATGTCAAAATCCTGTTTTGTTATAAGAATAAGGGAAGAAATGAAAGAATTCTGAGTAGAACAAGTGACTTGGCTTAAACACTTAAACTACGACTCCTATAAAAATGGAGTGGAGAAGGCAATAGTAAGTTCCAAACCAATTATATGAATTCATATATATATATATCAGATCCAGTCCCATTGGCAGCTAATAAATTTTTGACATGAATAACTGGGTCAAGGAGGTTTTCAATTTCTTGAGTGGAAAAAATTAGAAATATTCTGAGTGTGTGGAGAGTGGGAAAATTTGTTTTGCTTCTAGGTTCTTGGTAGAATTACACTTAGGAGTTAACAGTGCAGAGGAAATGCATGGCCTTGAGATGAAACAGAGCTAACTGTACATAATGGCATTGAAACTGTGGAGCCAATGGACTAAAGAAGCAGAGAAAAACTGGGTGGTCAGGTGGGTAGTAAGTCACTGCATGAATTTTGCTCTGACGGAGAGCACAGAAATGACAGTGTAGACAGAGGTGGCTGTTGGATCAAGTGTAGGAGAGTCTATTGCTTTCTTCAAAATGAACTGATTTTGAACATATTTGGATACGAAGAGAAATAATCCAGTTTGGGTCAAACAAAAGATGATCAATGGCACGGTGAGGCTGAGCATTAAGGCCTCTCCCATATGCGTGGGCCACAAAGAAACTTCCTTTCTTTACCTGGCCAAGTTAGTAGAAAGTGGCTGCTTAAAGAGCAGCTGCCACCGTTGCAGAACCACAGGCAGTGGCACCGTTTGGTTTACAGGGTTTATAAAGCTCAGACAGACTTCTCTAGACACCGATAAAAGCAAAGACACCAACCCACGTAGTTACTGTGGTAGCAACAGAAATTTTCCCATTATTTGTATTTCTCCCTTGTCTGCTGTAGAACGGCCATGGTTTCTCTTTGGTGGGTAATTAGGTCAGTTTTCAAGATCCTTTGAGTAAAGATCTTCCTACTTGTGTAAAGAAGAAGTTTATTTTGCTTCTGCCATAGAGTAAATGTACCATACAATTACAAAGGACTCTCATCATTAAGCCCTTTGAGTCAGGAATCTAGCCTCAGAGAACTTTCTCAGAGGACTGGAAGAAAGGTATGCTAGTTCCTCAAATGCTACAAAACTAAAGGTCCTAGGCAAGAAAACTAACACTGAAGGGGCAAAATGAAAGAATATATGTACCCTATAGTGGGGAATGTGTTATATTTGATGAATATTTCCATAAAGCTTAAACAGCAGTATTAAAATTGATACCTTTTCCTTGAATTAAAGAATCTGAAGAGCCAGCAGTGTATCTCAGTGCACTAAGCCCATGCTTAAGGAAGCACTGGGGCCAGGGTTCAATTCTTGGCATAGCATACAGAGCCAGACCTGCCTTTGGGTGCTCTGAGCCAGCAACGGAGTCTGGGTGTGGGGGCACATGCCTGTAATCCCAGCCCTGGGGAAACAGAAAACAGGAGGATCACCATGACTCCAAGCTGCATGGTGAGACCTGCACACACACACACACACACACACACACAAAAAAAAAAAAAAAAAAAAAAACACCACACACACACACACATACACACAAAACAACAACAACAAAACCTCAAGCACTTTCAAGCTGTTTCTTTAGAGGGTCTGGTGAGATGGCTCAGTAGAATAAGTGCTTGCCTTGAAAGCACAAGGGCCTGAGTTCAATCCCTAGTTCTGCAAAAAAGAAAAAAGAAAAATTTAAGATTTTTGTCATTGTTTGGTGTAGGAAATGATTTAATAGCATTATATAATTGTTCTTATTTCCAATATTGATATCAATAGTTCACCTTAAATGAGTTAGCTGAAATAGTTCCAGATTCATCTACGTTGTGAGACTCCTACTATACATTTGTTCAGTAGTCTGGTTAACCTCTAATCTTAGTTGTCTAAAAGATAAAATTAGAAGAATAACAAATACATGAAAGTAGAAACAGTGTTGTTTCTTCTATAAGTTTTAATCACTCAGACTTCAAGTCTATAATTCAACTGCTAGATATCTACTTGGATCTCCCAGAATAGATTGCTGAAAATGTTGTTGCCATGTTATTTTTGTTGATTCTTTAATTCACAGGCATTCCCTAAAGATATTAAAGTGACTAAAAATTATTTATAGAGTGTTAATGAAAAGGATGCACTAGCTGAAAATATTTTGAGAAAGTTATTTCTCAATTACTTGAACCAGTGAGATCCATAACTGTAACTTTCTCTCTCTCTCTCTCTCTCTCTCTCTCCCTCTCTCTCTCTCTCTCTCTCTCTCTCTCTTTCTTTCTTTCTTTCTTTCCTTCTTTCTGTGGTACCAGGGATTGAACTCAAGACCTTGTGCTTATTTGTTCCACTGAGGTATCTCAAGGGCAATAGCTATAACATTCTGTATGTAAGCTTTTCAATTATTTGAGTTCAGGAAAAAAAAATTCAGAGCGAATTCAAGTTTGAAAAAAATGTAGATTTTTAGCCATTTGGGTGAGCAAATGAAAAAATTCAGTAAAAGTTCATACTTTTACTTTTCTTTTTAAAAATTATTTATTCATTTATTTACATAGTACAGGATCTTACCACACAGCTCAGATTCACAATGATCCTCCTGCATAGACCTTCCCGGTGCCAGGATTATAGGTATGTACCACCATGCCCATTTTGAGAACTGCTCTACATGCAGTACTGGGGATCAAACCTAAGTTCTTGTGCCAGGCAGGCACTTAGACCACTGAGCTATTTTCCCGGCTCCATGCTTCTTGATTCTTGGAGTTACTTTTCTCTTTTAAGGAAAGTTACTTTAGTCTCTTCTGAAAGGTTTCATGTTTCTCTAGGATATAGTCTATATCTTTGATTCAACTAAAATATGTATTAAGAATCATTGATACTGAATGATGCAAAGATAGGCAAATAATCATCATTATTATAAGGAATATTTACAAACAAATTCATTCTAATGCCCAACTAAGCACTGTGGTTCAAGAACAGAACAAGCTATAGAAACACAGAAGAAAGAGGAATTATTTTGACTTGTCAGCTAACAACTTAAAATGAGACCATATTTAAGCATGAAGCAAGGTTAGTATTTGCACTGTGCAAAAGCCTTTTGAACCACAGTCTGCAACGTAGGGCCAACAGCCTCCATCTCAGGTTGGAATCTGTTAGAAATTTAAAATCTTGGGATCCGCTCCAGACTTTCCGAATCAGAACTGCTGAGAATAATTCCAGTAAGTGTGTTTTAAGAAGCCATCTGGATGACTTTGATACATAATAAAACTGACAATCATTGGTTTAAACTATTTAAGTGAAGGTTGTAAGGTGCAAAAGAGAAAGGCATTTCAGGAGATAGAAGTTAGGTTGAATTTTCTGCACTTTATAATATCAGGGAGGCAGTAATAAAAGAAAACTGTACATTGGTATAATTAAGGAGAATTTTCTGGTTATGTTTAATCTACACTGGGAATTTTGCCTTCACTGTGAAAAAATTATCCCCTGATATGAGTCCTTGAGGAGAATCACTGAAAGCTGTTGAATTGATGTGAACAATGCTGATTTCAAAAGGGTTTCTCTAGCAGGAGAACACAGGATGGAGAGTTTGTATGCACAGAGGTGCATACAAATGGGCGTGGTGGTACATACCAAGAGATTATTGGAATTATCTAGGTAAAAATGAACCATTGGTGATAAGATGTGTGAGTGATGGCAGGAACTGAAAAAGAGACTTGCAGGAGCACCCATTCTGGTCCTTATCCCAGTAGAGAATAGGGGAGAGAGGAAAAATTAAGGAGGAATCAAATGAACACAAAAATAGGAGGAGACTGAAGAATTTTCATCAAATTGGTTTTGAGCTGTCCTTTCAGCTCTGGATAGAGAGGGTTCCTGGGATTCAGCTGGTAGTGATGGAATCTGGAGCCCACTGTCTGTGTAAGCCACAGATGGCCCCCAAGTCTGTGACACATGGCTGCTTCAACTAAGATGAGCCATAAGCATAAGCTGAAGTTTGAAGAATTAGGACAAAATGAGTTATATCTCAATGATTTTTACTTTATATTTTTAAATAACAGTATATCCGATATGTTGGATTAAATATACATTTCTAAAATTTTACTTCATCTCCTTTTACTTTAATTGGTGTGGCTACTAGAAAATTAAAAATTACATATATTTGTCCCATTATAATTATACTAGACATTTGGTCTACCATGTGGGTAAGGAAGCACACATTGGCTAGTACTTTAACTTAACCCTGTTGTACTAGGAAGCCTGGCATTAGATAATGTCTTAGACAGACAGAATTTAAAGAGCGGAAGATGAGGAGCTAAGGAAAGAATCTTAGGGTATGCTTTCAACTAGAGACAACAAAATTGGGAATGTGAGAGGCAGAGGAATCCATAGCTTCATCCCTTACATCTACTATTATGATGTTCTCTGCTTATATAAATACTTGCTGAAAGAGTAAGTATACAGAAAATGATGAATAAATATTTACTAACTGCCAGTGAACTCTTCCTTCTTTTCTGCAAGCCAATACTTTATTTCCCTAGATCCCACTTACTTTTCTTCTCCAAGGCAAGCATATTGTTATGTCTACTCTTAACTTCTAACCTCAGTCCTTCCTCTTCTATCCTCACTTTCAGCTGTCAACTAAGGATCTCTCTTGCACTTTCTCTGAGAACTAAAAGTAATCTGAAGCATATCTTTCCCAGCTCTGGGCTCACACATCTTATTGGGTCTATAACACCCATCTCTTCCACAGCACTCTGCTGGCTTAGCCAACTCTTCCACCTATGCAGCGATTCCAGCCTCACTCACCCAGGACATGGATCCAATAGTTCTCTTTGTCTTGTATCAGAATGCCATCCTTTGAAGGGAGGGTTTCAACCAGCATGGAAGATTTGCTATTGCTCTCACTTCTTGACTCCACTTAATTCTCTAGAAATTGCTTCCTTTTTCTTTTCTTAAGATGAAAGTGTCTTGAAAGGGCTGCCTAGTACATACCACCTTCCATTTCTTTCTTGTTGGTTTCTAAGTCTACATCAGCTGCACTGTCTATCATTCACTGGTCTGTGTCAAGGTCACTAATAACTTCTAAGTTTCCAAATAATTTCTTGATATTCACTTTATCTGACTTTTCAGAAAGTTTGATGCAGTTAACCAACTGCAGCTTTTAGGGCAGAACCTTCTTGGTTTTACTTTCCATGCTCTTGGCTGTTCTTTATATCCTTATTTGCCCCACCCCCTTTTACTCCTTGATGTTAACCTGTTACAATTTTCCATGACAGAATCTTCAGTGCTACTGTCTGAGAGTGCTATCATTAAAGACATCAATAAATATTATCTATAATAAATAGACTAGAGCAAAGCTAAAGCTCTAATTGTTACAGAAATAATAGCTACTAATTAAGCATGTTAGGGGGGTAATTGTGCAGCAGTCTCCTTTTGTCCCATCTATCATAGCGAGAGTAACCTTGTCTGATTTCAGAATTTGATCAAATTGCTTGGCATTGACAGGTGAACACCAGGGCCTTCCTCTGAGTCTCAGCTCAATTTGTAAGAAGATCAAGATCTATGTGGCAGTATGAGGCTGGCTTTTGGATGTCAGGGTTGCTTTCTTTCTGATCTCATGACCTTAATGTCTATCAATATGTTAAGTTTATGTCCCTAATTCTTAGAATACCAGACTGACATGACAACCAGAAAACCTGCTCCTAGCATGCTTTTTACACTGAATATATATGAATCTGGAAGTCTGATGATCTTCTCTAAATCTGCTGCTTGGAGTAGGCTTTCTCATCTTTGTTTAGATAATTATATCTTTTCCACTTAGACCTCAAATTTCTCCTTTCTTTGTCTTTTATGTATCCCATTTTTCTTTTATACCCTATATCTGATATTTGGGGACTCTTGTTGGCTGCACTTGTAGAATATACTCAGAACCTATTTGTCACCTCTTCTAGGTTACCTATCTATTCCAAGACACTTGATTGTGGAATGGTCCCTACCTATTCTCCTTGCTTCTTCTCTTTCTATATTTCCATCCATTTTCAACTCAATGATCAAAATTATCTTGTTAGAAAATAGGTTAGCTCATACCATGCCTTCGCAGAAACTTTTAAATGACTTCCTGTGCATCCCATTCTCACAGTCCTTTCTAACATATATTTGATCTGGGTTTCCTACTGACCTCATCCCCTGCTGCCTTTACCTTTCCCCATTCTGCTTTAGTTAAACTTGCTTTCTTTCTGTCCTTTGAACATACAGAAAGTCTCCCATTTACGTTTAGGGCCTTTGCAATAATCTCCTTTGCCCCAAATGCTCTTTCTTCGGGGTTCTCCATTCATTACTCCCTCAATTTTCTCCAAGGTTTTACTTCAGTTTCATCTTAGGGCCTTTCTCTTACTTTATTATTTTTCCTATAGCTCATATTGGTGTATATTATACATATTTTACTTACTGGCTTTAACTGTTCCTGTCTCTATAGGAACAAAACTTTTGTTTTAATTGTTGACTAAAGAATGCTTAATAAATATTTTGCTCATGAGTTTTGTGTCCTTACCCGAGGGATGATGAGTGAACAAGAGGGAAGTGGCAGCGTGGAAGGGGCCCAGGGCCAGGGGGTCTGATGCCAGTACTCACGGGCATGGTGCTATCATTGGCAAGGTAAGCTTTCTGGTTCCGTCCTCACTTGTGGGTGGAGCTGCCCAGGCCAGCGTATGGCTGGGCCAGTAGGAATCACTCCTCTGCATGGGAATGCGCTCCACCCCATCCAATCCATGTGCTGTGTCCTGTGTCACAGGTCCTCAGCTGCGTGGTTCAGCATGACCTACAACATCTTTTCTGTTTAACTAGACATTAGAGTGTAGAATTTTGCTTTTTTCCTTTTAAAAACATAATTACATCAAAGTTTGGCTAGAGAATTGGAAGTATGTGTTACTGAAAAATGAATTAAGACAGCAGCAGTTCCTCTGTCAGCAGCTTGAAAGGCCAGTGCTGCCAGAGGCAGGGTGGCCACAAATAAACATTGCTTGTATCTTTTATCCCCAATTAAATTATCCTAGTCTTTGCTAACAGAAGAAAAAAAAATCAAAAAGCACTTACAGTAAATTGTTTTGTAGAACTGAACTAGAAAGATCAAAGCTTGCTTTTCTAGTAGAGTTGCAACATTTAATAAACTTTTTGACATATTTTAGAGTATATTTAGACTTCTCCTTTAAAAGCATTTTCAAGAGCTCTTTTGACTAATTTTATAGCATATAACTTATCTTTGAATCAGGATATGAATATATGTGTGTTGTATCATTATACTTAACATGTGTATTTGGATTTATAAAAAAATTAGACAAAATTCAAGTTTGTCGAATATTTTTATGACTTGAGCTCATGCCAACAATGATTAACATTTTTGATTTGGTTTTGTTTGAATGATTAACATTGCTCCAGGCAATTTAGAGATGAACTGATCATCTACACTGTTATAACTGCTGGGTAAAGAGCAGTGACTAAGTACTAGCTCATTAATGCTGATGTTAGAGAGAGTGAGTATAGGGACAACTGGGGAGCCACAGTGAGGTGGGGGACTGGGCCACATCTGCAGGGACCAGAGGGGTTGATGAGAAGGCTCATAGGACTAGTACTAGCATTATTGTTTTTCAAAGTCAAGATGTCAGAGAAATTAAGTTTCTGATAGGTGGAAGGGATGTTTTGTAACATTTCAGGTCAAGCCTTGGTTTTTCAAATAGAATGCGCCATGTGTAATAACCCCAGTACTACTTGCCTCTTTAGTTTCCTTCAGTCATTCTCTATTAACAATAATGCTATCTGACCAGCCTTTGAAGCCTGAAGGAATCAAATCTCTGATGACAGTGATTGCTGGACTTGATACTAGCTTTTCTCTCCATTGTTAGGTACAGGTGCTGCATTTGATGTGTAATAATAAATGATGGAGTGTTGTTTTTTCCCTTACTTTTACACTTTTTTACTGTGTTGAAATTCTTCTTACCAGATTTGTACTTATTTTAAGACTCCAAGTTATTGGAAGAATGGGTGAAACTTGTGGGTGAGGCTTTAAGAGATTGCTTCTAGATCACAAGTCAGAGTTGGAGAAATAGAAGAGCCACAAGGCCAGCCAACATTTTGGCCCTAGCCTTTCAAGGTCAGTGAAGACTCAGGACATAGGAGAACCTGTACTGCAACATCATGAAACTCAGGTGAGCTTCAAATTTTCTGAACAAGGAGATTATGGAGCCACAGAGGAAAGAGACTGAAGTTCTAAAGTGTGCCTGGGGAGAGTCACATGAAGAGAAAACTTTCTCTCAAGCTCTCGCAGAGAGCAAACTGGTCAAGCATTGGCCGTGACTCATCCACATGGATGACACAGACAAAGGAACTACAGAATAATGTACAGGACTGCAAGATAAACCCTGAGAGGACTTCACTGACCACATAGGAAATATAAAGTTCATTTATTGGTATATAAGTCTTGATCTACCTAGGTCTTAACCATCCAGCAGAAAAGTATAAAAATGAGGTACACATCATGAGGCCATAATATTAAGCTGAGCTGTAAATGGCTATGGTCGACAATTTCTTTGAATAACTCACTATGGTTGTAGAATGCTGGACTGTGTTGGATTGTGGTGTCAAGTTCAAGCACCTAAGTTAGTTGAATGTCAATGGAGTGCCCACTTTTGACAGGTGTAGACAAAGGAAGGGGTGTAGAAAGATAAAATCATGATGTGTGTGTATAGACAGTACAGTTGGGATAGATAATGCTGTGCTTCTACATAATTCTATGAGAGGCAAGATCTGCACTAATGGTGGTTGGACAGGATATTATGTTGGCTTCTAGTACTATGGTCATCCACTAGGAAAATAATTATTGAATTTTTGATATAATTCAGGTATAAAAAAATAAGATAAGTAAGCAGCTACACTCTTAATTCACTGATAAGAGATATCTGTAAATATAATATCATGTATGCACCTTGTACAATACCAAAACGTTCTGAAAACAGTTTGCAATGTATTAATATATAGAATCTATATGGTTAAGGTGTCTTGAAACTGTCTGATTGACATTTGTATTTCAATAAAAAAAAATATAAGGTAAAAAAAAAGAAAAAAAAAGAGATTGCTGCTAGAAGTCAAGGTATTCTAACTTCAGTCAGGTTCTTCTTGGAACTCAGAAAAACTTAAATGACAACTAACTTCTTTTATACATGACCTTTCATGTCTAACAAATCTTTGACATAAGATTTGATACATGCATATGCTGAACCATCATATTTTACTGAGTAGCAAGTAGTGAAAACAGAACTTTAGTAGTTGGGCAAAGAGATGAGCGGGGACCAGAGGCTGAGTACTACTATTATTTGCTTTACATGTCTCTTCGTTGCCTTTGGTTTCCTTGTTTTCACTGATTCAATAAAAACAATGGGTCCAGAAGTGGCTGCCAGGCTCTTTCTCCAGTCTCCATCTTCAGTCTTCCTGCCTCCTCTCCAGCCTCCACCATGTCCATAAGGGTGACCCAGAAGTCCTACAAGGTGTCCACCTCTGGTTCCCCGGGCCTTCAGCAGCCTCTCCTACACCAGCGGGCCTGCTTCCCGAATCAGCTCCTCCAGCTTCTCCCAAGTGGGCAGCAGTGGCAGCTTCCAGGGTGGCCTGGGGCTGGGTGGCTATGGCGGGGCTGGTGGTGTGGGGAACATCGTGGCCATTCAGGTGAATCAGAGCCTGCAGAGCCCTCTGAATCTGGAGGTGGACCCCAACATCCAGGCCATGCGTATTCAGGGGAAGGAGCAGATCAAGAACCTGAGCAATAAGTTCGCCTCCTTCATTGACAAGGTTCGGTTTCTGAAGCAGCAGAATAAGATGCTGGAGACCAAGTGGAGCCTCCTGCAGCAGCAGAAGACATTCTGAAGTAACATGGACAACATGTTCGAAAGCTACATAAACAACCTCCAGCGGCAGCTGTACTCACTGGGTCAGGAGAAAATGAAGCTGGAAGCGGAGCTTGGCAACATGCAAGGGCTGGTGGAGGACTTCAAGAATAAGTATGAAGATGAGATCAACAAGTGTACAGAAATGGAGAATGAATTTGTCCTCATAAAGAAGGATGTGGATGAAGCTTACATGAACAAAGTGGAGCTTGAGTCATGCCTAGAAGGGCTGACTGATGAGATCAACTTCCTCAGGCAGCTGTATGAAGAGGAAATACGTGAGCTGCAGTCTCAGATCTCGGACACATCTGTGGTGCTGTCCATGGACAACAGCCGCTCCCTGGACCTGGACGGCATCATCGCTGAGATCAAGGCCCAGTATGAGGAGGTCGCCAACCGCAGCCGGGCCGAGGCCGAGAGCATGTACCAGATCAAGTACGAAGAGTTGCAGACTCTGGCTGGGAAGCACGGGGATGACCTCCGCCGCACGAAGTTAGAAACCTCTGAGATGAACTGCATCACCAGCCACCCTCAGGCGGAGATTGAGGCCCTCAAAGGCCAGATAGCATCCCTGGAGGCTGCCATTGCTGATGCCAAGCAGCGTGGGGAAATGGCCATTAAGGTTGCCAATGCCAAGCTGGCCCAGCTGGAGGCTGCCCTGCAGAAGGCCAAGCAGGACATGGCCCGGCAGCTGCGTGAGTACCAGGAGCTCATGAACGTCAAGATGGCCCTGGACATCGAGATTGCCACCTACCGCAAGCTGCTGGAGGGCGAGGAGAGCAGGCTGGAGGCTGGGCTGCAGAACTTGAGCACACGAAGTCTCCACACGAAGACCACCAGTGGCTATTCAGGAATGGTGAGCTCACCCTATGGGGGCCTCACAAGTCCTGGCTTTGGGGTCCTTCAAAGCCCTGGCTTCAACCGCACCAAGTCTGCTGTGGTTGTGAAGAAGATTGAGACCCATGATGGGAAGCTGGTATCTGAAACCTCTGATGTGCTGCCCAAGTGAACGGGCCACAGTAGCCGCTCCAGCCCGCACCTCTCCCGAGGCTGCCCCAGGCCCATGGGGAGACAGCTGTACAAGGCAGCATTGGGAGCAGGAGACCCCCCTGAGGCTCACTTGTGGGGGACATTACTGCCCGGGGTACCCCTTCTTGCCCATGCCCTTCACCAAAACCCAATTCAATTGTTTTTTTTCTTTCCAAAATAAAGCCTGGTTTTGTCACCTGAAAAAAAAAATAAAATAAAACAATGGATTCTTATCAGCTCTGGTTGAGTGAGGTATCCATGCCTGATTATCAGTTGAAGCTGCAGTCTGTTGGGCAAATAGCTGCCAGGAAGCTCATGGCTACCCTACTTTTCACAATGTGTAATCCTTAGGGTGACAAGAATGGGCATGGAATGTGGATGCCTCCAAAGACAGAAACCGGGAAGTCCATTTAATGTCTTTACTACAATTCCTTTTGATTCAGGGTACTCTTCCATGCAACCCAAAATGAGATAGTCACAGGCTTTGGTAAACTTCTCACAGTGCCTTTATTTTTGTTCTCTAAGACTTGCCAAAAGTATATAGGTGCAGATTAACTTCCAAACTCAGCCCCAATAATATGTCTATTTCACATACTTTCTTGATGCAATGTGTGGGCTGATACTTTTTCATGTAGAAATTCTCTCCTATTGAATCTGGCAAGGTTTGTAACAAGCACATAACTTCTGAGGGAGGACAAGACAGCAGGGTATTAGTCAGTGTTTGAAAGAGAACATATTTAATTCAGTGCACAGAAATTTAGGAGTGGTAACTTATAATATTTGCCTACAGAGTCAAATGTAGATGCATACACTAGAGATCTGTAGAATTCAGCCAAAGGCCCAGAGCCCATGGCTGTGGCCTCTGACTTAGGAACCCTAATGAACTGCAATGGTAGACTGAAGGATCTGTGTCAGAAGATGTTAAAGGCTGGCCCTGGAGGCTAGGAGAATCTTAGCCAGCAGCCTGAAAGGCTAGTGCTAAAAGATAAAGAATCTGTACTGAGCCAGGTGGGAACAACACTGAAGGTCAACAACAGCCATCTTGATGAAGGTGAAGACCAGAGCTCAGCACAAGAGAGAAACAAAATTTCTCTGGAAAAAGATCAGCATCCCCCACCTAAATCTCCATTCTTCTTTTATACCATTCAGGTAATCACGCTGACTTAAATGAGCTGGACATTCCCACTCAGTCTGACAAACTACTCAGTTAACTATCACATGCACTATGGTTTTCACCTGGCTCTTTCTTTTGGTCACACGTCTTGAGGTCCTGAGACAACATATAAGATGTCTCACTATTCTGAAGCTACTACATTGGAGAGATCATGTAGAGGCCGCACAGAGACAAAGATGCCCAGGGACATGCAGCTATTCCACCCCTCATTATTTCAGACTTCAGATGCCTCGAGTTCCTGCACTGAAACATGACTACTGGGATGGAGAGGAGCTTGAAACCTATTGTGGAGGATCTTTGGAGCCATTATTCTCTGTGAACACATACATCACTATTAATAAATTGGCAAGGACAGAGAAGTTACAGTCAACCAGTATAATGTATTCCTTAAAGAATGAAGCAATCTGATTATATTAAATTATCAATTAACAGAAGATTGATAACTCTTCTTAAGCACAAATCATTCCCTACTCTCTGGGTGACTATCTCTATTTGTTTCCAGTGGTCCATTACTGGAGGGCAAGATTGCACAGAGAAGGTGGAAATAGTGTGGGCTCTCAAGTTGAAGCTAATCTGGGTGCAAACCTTGATTCTGCTTGCTAGTTGTACTGGGCAGGTGCTATGAACTGAGTAGTGCCCCCATCCTTCAAATTTATGTATTTGAGCCCAAGCACCAGACTTACATATGACAGCAAAGAATTCTGATCATACATCCCTGCCTCTGAATATCAGAGTCTTTAGAAAGTTTGCTAGAAATATAAATCCCTTTGATCAAAATAGATGCAAAAAATTAGAATCTCACTGACAGGGCTAAGGAGCGCAAGTTTTACAAGTTTCAAGGGACTTTCTATACATTAAACTTTAGGGGTATTGCCTCAAAGGAAAAATACATTAATTAGTGTCTCAAAATATTGTTTTATAAATACTTAATTCCAGGAGCTCTGATTAAAATACTTTGTACGAGTAGATGCCAGTGGGGAAGGAGAAGATGGATAGAAGTCCCCGTCTGGAAGCTGCTTTCTTGGCTATTAATTGGCACACACATACTTTTCATTACAAAGGACAATGGGTGAGTGCTAGTTGTAAAATTAAGATAACACAATAAGATACCGTACAGTTGTATATATTGCCACCCTATTTGGATATCACTTTGTAATCAGTACTGTGTGAGGTCACAGTGTGTTTATAAAAAATGAACTGAAGGAAGTTACTGCTCATGAATTTTCACCTGTGCTGTCTTGATTTAGTCACTGGTAGGTGAGGCTGTCTAGAGAACAGCACAGCTGAGCAGAAGCAAAACATCAGTAATGCTCCCTCCTTGGCTCCCAGAAATCTTGACTTCTTTTTTAGTGATACCAAGTTCATCTAAATGATTAAATCTTTAAAAAGAATGCCAAATGCAGAGCAAATGATAATTACAATGCCTAAGCCACCTCCTCACATCTTAGTGCAAGACAATATTTACTCTGGCTCCTGTGTCTGCCAGAGGAGTCACCGCCCAACTTCAGCTGTGGGTGCTGAGCTGTGGCTTCGCCATGTGTTTCTGAAGGGTGGAATGAAGACTCAAGGAAGACGCAAAAGCCTTGTGGATGATCACAGACACCTCACTAGAAATGTATTAGCATTTTCACTTGGCTCTTAACTCGATTTCCTTTTTTGAATTCCAAATAATTTTAGCTCCCTTCTCTCTCCTTTCCTTTGCTAACATACCTATTATAGCAAGCCATATGTGGTGATGAATCTTATTTTACAATCTTGTTTAGTTTATACAGTATATTTACCCCTTCTTTTTAAAATTTTTTTAAATGTGTTCAGTACAGGATCTACAGGGTCTCACTACTTAGATTGGACTAGTAGTGATCCTCCTGTTTTCAGCTTCCTAAGCACTGGGATTACAGGCACACATCACCACTCCCAGTATTTATTCTTTCTTAAGGTATGTGCCAGGCACCAACCTAGTAACTGAGATACAGATCTGTCAAAATAAAACAGGAGGCTGATTTCCCACACAAAACATGGAGAACATTTGTTAAGAACGTGAAAGGTTATGTCAAGTCTTATGTGTTTTGCATAGTTATCTTTTAGCAGTTATCTTACTTTAAGATACATTTGTAAGCCTCAGTGTCATTTTTCTCATTCTTGAACAACAGTTTGCAAATTCTTTAAAATACTTTAATTTTTCCTTTTAAAGTACCCTGTACATTTTCCATGGTTGTATTAGTTTCCTATTGTTACTGTAACAAAGTAGCACAACTGAGGACCTTAACATGAGTTACTGTAAAATTCTGTAAGTCAGCTTAAAATGAATCTCACTGAACTAAAATCTAGTGCTAGCAAATTGTTTTCTTTTCTGGAGGCTGCAGGGAAGAAATTATTATTGTTATTGTGCCTTTTCCTGTTTGTAAGATCGCTTGCATTCTTTGGCTTATGGTACACTTTCATCTTCAAAGCCAGCAGTCATCACTTGAGTGTCTCATAGTGCTAGGCTACACTTTCCTCCTTCTTTCCCATATAAGAACCATTGTCATTATATTAGGTCTATCTAGGCTAAATTCCAGTTAGCCCACAACAACAAATACATAATCTCTCTCTCTTTCTCTCTCTGTCTGTCTGTCTTTCTCTCTCTCTCTCTCTCACACACACACATACATACACACACACACACACACACACACACACACACACACACACACACACACACACAGCCAGTCATCCAAACTTCCCTTCCTGTTTCTCTCTCTCTCTCCTGACCAAAGTATGATGATCTGACTGGGAATGTTTTTTCTTTCCAGCAGCTTGTGATTTTAAAATCACCTGCTTGTAGAAGCATATAAAAAGATCATAAAGTTCCATCCTGGAGTTCAATATCTTATAGCCTCTTAATTATGCTTTTATGGTTCTAATTACTTAATTAATTGGATACAGGGTCTCACTACTCCTCAGTTCTGAGACTCATAGTGATCCTCCTGTGTCAGCCTCTGCAGTTCTGGGATTACAAGCGTGCACCACCACAGCTAGCACAGCACTCCTGGGGTTTCTGGGGCCAGCATGGCATACAGTACCAGGAATTGGACACAGATCCTTATGCTTGGCAGGCACTTAGACTGTGGAGCTACAGCCCCAGCCTTTAAGTATTCTTTTGATATGCACATCCTCAGTTCTCCTCCTCATATCCCTCCATACAGGGTTGTGCCGGTTCCCTCCTGGGTGTGATGTTGCCTGTGCCACTGTAGTTTCCCTCCACATTTAGAGCCTTTTGTTTGGGCAGTATTATCTCCTGGATTTCCTTTTGATATAGACAGATAAGTTGTCCATAATGTGTTTCTTCAATGTTGTAGTCTTTGTTCATAACAATGAATCACTAAAATTTTAAATGATTAATGATCAATGTATTGATCATAGCTTCTGTCAGTGTGAGCTTCCTTTATGTTCCATATTAATTTCTTCACTTATTATAGTTTCATTTAAACTTTGTGGTTTTGCTTAATGTCCCATTTTCTGTCCTAGAATCCATATTAGATTTAGTCAATGAATTTGACTGAATTGGAAATGATGGTTTTAAGCTTCTGATGCTAACTTTTAAGAAGCCTGATACCTTCTGTCCTGGGCTCCTGGAACATTTTCATGGAGGGCTTTAAGCTTCCAGGTATGTCATGTGACTATCTGAGACCACTGTGTTGGAGAAGTCACATGTAGTCCTGTGGCCTCTTGTCACCTTGGGCTCACTCCTTTCTTCATGCTCACCAAGATTGCAGAAGACACCATAAAGGAAGCCGGGGGTCTACAGGCTGTCCAGCTCCCAGCTTCTGTTGAAGTAACTTGTCAGCGCCTGCTACCAAGGAGAATCTGCGCAGCCAGGCCTGTCCTGAATTCTTGCTCCACATAATTATAATATATGTTCAAGTGGAAGATATTATAAACCACAATATTTAGAGGTAATATGTTATTTAGCAAGAGATAATCAGAATATTTATAAGGAGCTTTCAGGACTGGAAAGTGAATTATACAGTGCACAGTACAATTCATTCTGTGAAATTTTAAAACTCTCACAGTGCTAATGCATGTATTATTGTGGTACAGAAAATAAAGAATGTTATTTTTAGACACCATCAGCCACTTTAATCTTCACATACACAGCTACTTACACAAAATGGAATGTATTATCTTCTTCATTAAATTTTAGATGTTCCTCAGATACAGTCCAGAGTAATCTAACAAATACTGTATTGATTACAAAATTAGAAACTCTAATCTCATTTGTGACATAAGATTAGTGTTTTATTTCCACTATTAAAATAAAAGTTTGTCTGGGGATGGTCACACACAGCTTTAATCCCAGTACTAGGAAGTCTGAGGCAGGAGTATAAATATGAGTTTGAGGTCACCCTGGACTACATAGTGAATGCAAGTCTAGTTTGCACTGTATAGCAAGACCTTGTCTCAAAAATGAAATGTGGTAACAATAATAATCAAAAAAAGAATATGAAAATTGTCATGTTTCTTGCAAGTTGCCTTTTATTTATATTAGAAATTTGCACTAAGTTCTTTTTTTGGTGTAAATGTATTCATTAACAAATCAAGTAACCATTTGAATAACATTAGTACATACGCCAATTGGATGCTTTATTGGTCAGTATAGCTTAATTCATTGTGAAATGTGGATAAAATTAAAATTGGATTTTATAAAATGATGTCTTGTTCTTACAGATATATCCATTCATTGGACTTGATAAAATAGTTTTTACATCTACAAACCCCAGTATGAGCTGATTATCTGAGATACAAATCTGAAGCTAGAGTAGGTACATCTAGCAAATGGTATTTCTAGTCCTTATTCATGGGATCTTGTAAGCTTGCTTCCTGAGAAGGTGATCTTGTGCATAATTCAGTTAAGCACTCTTGAGCTTTTCTGTAAGATTATCTGACATGAAGAGCACTTCAGACAAGCCAGTGCCATTCTGGAAACAGAGTCAAACTGAATTAGATAAATTGTGTTGTCAGTTCAATTCACTTTCCCTGTGGTTCTTTCCTACTTCCATAGGAAGATTTCACTTCTTTGGTTCTCAGATCACTCTTTTTTTTTTCTGAAATATGTAATTCTAGGTAAATATTGAAAGCCAAAGAAAAAATACTACATTTTTTACATATAAATGTACTTACACAGTGCTAAAGGTCATTGCAACATTCAAAAGAGTTATTTTAATATCTGAATTTTTGAGCTGGAGAGAATCAGGTTGAAATTTCAGTTCTTCCACTTACTTTGAGTAGCGTTTGCAATATTCATTAACCTGGGTAGCCTGTTAAAGTGTGGGTGCTTATGTAGTCACCTGCAGGTCTTGGCATTCTGCATTTCTGACAAGCTCTCAATGATGCATACTCCTATGGACCATCTTCTGAGTAACAAAAGCCTAGGACACATTGCTCGTCTGCATTTCCTCATCTACCAAGTAAAAATAACAATGCCTACCTCGTCCAGCCCTTCCAGGTATCCCTGCCCTTGTTGCATGAATTGCCATATGTGACGAATTAAGCACTATATGGTGGTAGCTGTGATGGTGGTAGTACTATAATAGCAGAGGTGGAGCAATGTATTGGAGTATTTTCAAAGTGCTCGAAAGTGCATTTTAGTTGTTAGAACTTACACAAATGCCAAATCCTGTCCTTCAGGAGTACCCATCCAGCCCTTGGGCTTTCCCTGAGAGCCAAATCATGCACTTGAATGAGGTTTCAGGTACCATCTAGTGGCTTGAGCGCACAGCTTTTGGTAGCTGTAGTAATGCTTAGAGCCTGTTGACCAGTTCCTACAAAACAGTAGTTGTGAGTTCAAACTTTTCTCTCACAATTCGATATAGATGTTTTAAGCAGGCTGTGGGGGGTGCCTCTTTCAAGTCTTGCTTTTTCTTTGCTGGTTAGTGTCTATCTACCTGGAGGAATTATCATTGAGTGTTTCAGGAAAGAATATTTCACACACAACGTGACACTATCTCTTGGCAATAATTAAATTTAATGTGGAAAACAATAGCAGAGCTTTGTGTTTATCTCACCTTATCCCCAGGGTTCCTTAAGAGGTTGTATAATTTCTTTCCTGTCAATAATGGATAGTAGCTGTAGAAATGTAAATGTTTATATGTTGGAAGGACTTGAGAAGTCTAGACGCTTAAGTAAGTAGCTCAGCAATTCTCCATCCTAGGGTGTGCTGGCCATGTAGGGACTGCTTTAGAATGTTGTTCATTGAGTAAACTTGAGAAGGTTCGAAGTTTAAGTGGCTCAGTAGGGGGCCAGGGTCTTTACTTCCTAATCATCCTGTGTCTGTGCAAGAGGAAGGCGCAGGGATGGCATGAGTGCTATGCCTACCTGAGGTTACGTAGCCTGTGTGCAATATAAGGTGGAAAAGAATGCTGTTCTCCCCCATTTTTTGGCTCTTCTTGCTTTTACTGTCTTCCACCATTATGAAAGGTTGCCCCTGTGCAGCCCACTTTGCCTTGGAGCCATCTGATTATGGAATTAAATCTCTACAAACTGTGAGCTAAATAAGCCTTCTTCACCTTAATTTTGAATGCTGGGCATTTTATCTCAGCAACAAGAAAAAATAACTCAGTCGTGAAGGCTATGAGTGGAATGTCCTTGCTTGCTTACCTTACACTGTAATCCCAGGAATCTCAGCACATAAGTACAGAAAAACTGTAGTTTTGGTACCTTGATGATGAGCAAGCAGAGAAGAGAAACAAAAGAAGAAAGGTAACATTACCAATACTTGGCCTGTCATGTAGCTCTTATTGCTTGTGTTTTATGAGCTGATGCTTTGAGGAAAAATATTTCTATTTTGAGTCTTTTCTTTATTAAGGTATTTCTAAAGGTATTTTATTTTTCATATTACTATTACTACATAGTAAAACATGGAATATATCAAATTACAATAATCTAAAAGTACTCCAGCAGTTCACCTAGTGCATGTATTAGCGTTGTTATGTTTCATATTACTGTATTTTAAGGTACAGGTAGTATTTACCATTGAGTATCAAGATATTTACTTTTGAATCAATGGTTATCTTTTGTAATCCATCTGAAATAGCCTTCATGGTCTCTTTAACTTTAAGAGGATATGTCTTTTGTCTCAGACTTCTTTTAAGAGAAGCACTATGAGCCTTTGATTTTCTGCAGTACTGTTTGAACGATGAAGATGTCATGATGGATGACAGCTAATGAACTGAATGCTCAATAGTTCATCACCTTGGTTTTTCCTGAAACCATTCCTTGTCCTTGCCTGGTAAATTGAAATCACTTGACTTTGTTGTGATACCTGACAGGAGTCAAATCCTTAAAATATCCAAGCAAGAGTAAATTCTTTTCACATCACAAATCTGCTGTCTGAACCTGGTAGGCCAGTGGGGTAAGGTGAGAAAAGATGAGGCCACGATCATGTACAGTCCTGTACTTGCTGGCCTCTTTCATTCTGAAGGAAGAGTGCTCAGGACATAGCTCCTTTCACTTTGCCACTGGGAGAGGAAGTGCTGAGGTTTCCGTGCAGGTCTGTACAAGCTGATTCCACTCTTGAAAAAGTGACTTTGGCAGTAAGTTCACTTAAGATTGGGCAGAACAGTTTTTGTGTACAAGTAGTTGTAAATGTTAATGCTTATTTATGACATGGCATGTGTCCTATATTGAATTCTCAATTGCTGAAATGGACCACAAAAATTAAATGACACCAATCATTTCTTTTCTATATTTTGCAAAACTAAAATAAAATTTTGTGACCAAATAGCAAGAGAATAGTTCATACACAATATCACTATCTTCAAAGTAGTTATTCAAGAGTATAAGATATAAACCAAAATGATTTTTTTCAAACAATGGATAATAGCACATAACTTTCTTTTCAATTACGATATTTTTATGTGATGTTTTAGGATAAACTGTATTAAAGAAAATAGTCCTAATAAATAATTTGATATTTGTGGTGCGTTATCCTTTTTAGTTGTAAATAATGAAGTCTGTAATGCTCCCTACATACCAGAGTGTATTAGGACCACATGTGAGGCCTTTTTGGCTACCTCTACGGAAGGTTAAAGCTGCTAAAAGAGGGCTCCAACAGTCACTTAACAATTCTGTAGTTTATAATTCTGACGCAACAAAGAATAATGTTTTAGATTTAAGTAGCAATTTCCAATTTGCAAAATCTTTTTGTAAATATAACACTATTATGCTAACTCATGTAGGATCAGTTGGTTATTGCCTATATTTATGGATAGACAAATTAAATTCAGAGGAGTTGGGTGACTTTTGTTACTAATATAATTAGTAAATACCAGAGTCAGATTTCATTATGTTAGCACCTTTTATTTAGGTTTTACAAATCCCAGTTATCATATGCAAGCTTTCAATAATCTTGTGGTCAAACATGGGGAGAAATTAAATAATAAGTACACAAATACATAATCATACTTGTTGATAAGCATCTCGAAGGCTAAGTAGTGTACACCTTGAAAGTAGAAAGGGTGCTAAATAAAGAGTTTGGTTCAAAGACTCTGTGCAAAGAATGTGTACAGTGTTAAGGCCAAGAGAGGAGCAGTTGACACCCAGGTGGAGTATGTGGCAGGGAGGAGCAAGAATCCCGCGGAAAGGAGGCCAGGGTGACAGGAGGAGCTGATAGCAGACGAGGGGAGAGGCTACATGTGGCAGAAGCTGGAAAGAGACAAAAAAGCCAGCTTATTAGGGTGTGGTGGACACTGCAGGGGCTCTGAATTTCATGTAGGTGATTCAGTTAGTACACAGGATATCAGGGAAGGACACCATACAACTTAAATCAGATTTCCTTACAACCTCGGTGGCTCTTGCCATGATACTTCATTCTTCCTATGTTTTTTCTGTGAAATTCTTGTTTTCTTGTCTTTATTTATTCATCTAATTCTTAGGCATACCACTTGCCTTATATGCACAGAATATATGAATATTTTACCTGTTGTCCATAACTAGGTGGCTCTTGTACTTTAAAAATACCTTTTGAGAGAACATAATATAATTATAGTCAGGAAATTAATAGGAACTTTTAAGGAAATTGTCTTTTATTCTATGTGAACTTCTTTTTTTAAATATTAATTTTATTTAGAAAGAAATAGCATTGAGACAGTTTCAAAACAGGTTAGTAGGACAGTTACAGTAATTAATACATTGCTATGTGAATTTCTTTAACATGAAATTTTGCTTAGATTTGGCATAATTTCTCCACTACATTAAATAAGTGGTTGAATGATGCCTTTGATGAAAACTGAATGAGCTGACCAAAGAAGGAAGCTTTTAAAGACACAGGCTGATGCCCTTGACTACCAACATTTCCCCTTGTCTCCACGCTCATTCATCAGCCTTAGCCGCCTTCATCTAGATGTGATACAAGCATTCTGCCCTTGAAGATAACCTATTCCTTTTAGAGGTGAGTTTGTATGTGTTTGAAAGCAGAAAAATGTATTCACTTTGAAGTCTGCTCTAAAACACCCTACACTTCTATCTTGTGAATTAGCATTCCGAAGTTTGATAGAGGCAGTTAGGACACACTGAATGGATTACTCGTATATGTTTTGTTTTCCCAGAGAGGCTCTCTGTAGCAAATAGTGTTTTGAGAAAGTATTTGAAAATCATCTGCGACCAAACTCCTATAATAAACTTAATCTTTGGGAAACATTATCTTTGCAAAGAAATAACATGGCTTATATACATTTAAAGATTTAAGTGTTTGATGTAATTTAATAATAGTTAAACATATATCACCAGAGACATATTTTGGTGCTTTTACAATTGTTCCTTAATGGGACAATGATAACAAATTCTTAACTACTTTGAACTTGGCTAAAGATAAGATTTTTATTATTTTACTCAAGATCCACATATATTCAGGGAAATTTCACCAGATGTATCCATGAGCCAATTCTACTTGTTTGCAAGGAATCTCTTACTTTATAAAGGTTTTGGTCTAGTGGACTTATACTTATTTTTTCATCTAAAATATACTAAATTTAATGTAGACATAATTTAATAAATAGCACTACGATGTTCATTTTTTCTTTTACTTCAAAGAGCAGTAGTCTCAGGCTTTTCTATTTAAAGGACAAGTTAAATTCTTGTAAGGCAACATATGATATACAAAATGTAACTTTAATTTTCTCAAAATTACAATTTTTGGTAACTTCCGATTATGCTTCTAAAGTAACTTTAAAAGTCCATGTCATATGTGTGTGACAGAATACCTTGAAACTGTAAACTCTTCTTCTTTCAGTATTCTAAGAATTAAGTTCCAGCAGTTAATTCCATTAAAGCCTGTCCATTCAGAGTTTTCAATGTGGTTATAATGAATTTTCTTTAGGACAATTGAATTCTCAGTTCTTCTATCTTTTTTTCTGAATTTTATCAATGCTTTGCTTGTTTGAACCCCTTAGAACTATGGCTTTCCTTTCTTGTGTAGTACAGAAGACAGAATGAACCAATAAAGTAAAAAAAATTTTATGTGTAATAAAATATAGTACCCATAGAGTTTGTGTTGTCTTCTTCAAGAGACTTTTTGGTATCACGTAATAAGGTGACTTTTTGCTGAGGGTAAGCTCACCACCCCTTTCCCAGACCTTTCCCAACTGGGATATCTCCAGAGGAACAGTCAGCTAAATTTTACTGCCCCTCTTAACTCTATTTCAAAAATGGTTAGGACAAAGCACTTGACATATAGAAATTAAAAGTGATAAGGTTTTTGTCCAAACCATACTTGAAACACCTCTCATCTTGGTCTTCTAAATGTGTACCCATTCTAATGTCGTATCAATTATTGTTTGTGTGTCATATCAATTATTACTATACTCTCTTTAAAGTAAATTTTTAAAAAGTAACAAAAGAAAATGAGAGTCAGAAACAACAATTTAAAGATTCTTGAAAGTATGTGGTTAATATTCAATCACATGTCCCATCTTGGAAAACCGTACTTGTTAATCTGAGTAACAGATTTGATGATAAAAATAGGTGACATATCAATCACTGTTACCCAGTGATCAAAAATCTGTAATGCATGCATTGTTACATGTTACCTTGCTTTTGGCTTTGCTTTTGTTTTTCTTGCTATTGTTTGTAGTCATCAAAATAAAAGAAGACTTTATAAAAAAATGGCAGAAACATCATTGCCAAAATTCATGGGAGAGTAAAACTGTTCAACTCAGGGCATCCAGGAATCAGAGCAGAGAGAAAGCCTGAAAGAAAAGGGCCAGAGTCTATGCACAGCCCCCAAGGTCACCCCTCTTGGACTACCCACGTGCACAGCCAAGAAGACACACACTCTTTCTTTTCTTAGACTTGAACTCTTCTGTGTTTGCTCTGCTGCTGAGCTATACTCCAGGCCCTCATTTCTTGCATGTTAACAAATAAGACTGATGTACATGTTTGGAGTTGAGGATGCCTTCTAGTTTTGTTCAACTGAAAGACAGTGTTTCAAGGACCATAAAAAATAGGACTGGTACATGATTTGGATAGTGCAGGCATGTACAGTATTCTGATCAAGTGTTATTTGGCTTACATTGGTGTAAATATACATTTTTATTTTTGGATTTTTCAGTCTATAGAACAGTATGATCTCTGGGCACACCACTCTTCCTCCTCTAGCCATAGCACAGGGATTTGTGAAAAATCCTTTTGTTCCAGTATTAACCTAAGCCTAAAACCATATTTCTCCCATGATGACAATGGATACTTTTCTCAGAAGTCCTCCTGACTCCTCTTGACAGGATTTCCTAGCCACCCTCCAGTGGAACAGATCAAATTAAAAAATGTTGCAGGTTGGTGATCTGCACTTGTTCCCCATCTCTCAGGTGATTCTGAGAAGTGTTAAGAATTGGTGACTGGTGTCCAGGGACAAATGTTTGTGTCTCCCTAAATATACATATCAAAGCCCTAATTTCATTGTAATGCAGTCAGGAGTTCAATGTCTTTGGGAAATTAATAGATATTAGTTGGGCCCTGGACAGGAGGCTCTGCAACGGGGTTAGCTCCCTTATTAAGGTAAGAAAGAATCAACAGAGCTTCTTCTCCCTATCATGTAATTCAGCAGGAAAGCAGCCATATGTATGTCAGGAGGAAGTGCTCAGCTGGGCCTTACACATTGCATTTTTATCTTGGATATTTTAGCCTCCAGCACTGTGGGAAATAAGTGTTGGTGTTTCAGCTGTCCACTTAATAGTATTTTGTTACAGCAGCACAAACTCACTAAGAAAACCAACATGTTAGATGAAATTCCCCATATCTGGACATGAATATAGCTTTATTGGATTAGTTTAAGAGTGAAGACCAAAATGAAGAGAATACTTAGAGAGTAATAGTCCCTGTAGGTGGTTGTCTCAATATTTCTACTGTATCACTTATTCTTTATTATCAGGTATTTTTCCATCCTTCTGTACATATCCCTAGAGCAGTTCTTTCTGTCAACTGGATTTGGTGCAAAAAGTTTTCAAAGTACAACTGAGGTGTTGGATTTAATTGTCCTGATTCTTAATCTGCTGTTGGCTAGCCAAGAGACTGATTGTGCAAGACTCCTTATGTTTCTGCAGAGTTAACTGAATTTGTTTTACCATTAAGTTTGAGAATATCATGTGAATTCTCATTACACATTAAAATTAACAGATTCCTTTGGTCTTCAATATAAAATTACGTGATTTTCTTGGGATTCTGAAAAATTCATGAGCTGTCTTTGAATTTTTTGAAATTAAAACAGCATGTTAGCAAGTGACAGTGAGCATGATTTACAGGGTGAAACAGTTATTCAATATATGTGGTAGCTTTTATTTCTTAATTATTAGCGTTATCCAGGGAATGACTGAAAAATGCTTCTAAAAAGGACATAATAAGAAAGTTATTTACATAATACAAATTTTTGAAAATTACACGCTTCTCAAAATTTTGGGAATTCTGTCTGCCGCCACTGTCCCAACCCTTTTACAATGGAAGTTTCTTATTGAGAACCTTTATAGTATTATGGCTATGTTTGTTCACTATATCTGAGTCTAGGTGGAAAAAGACAAAAAATTAAGTTGTTCTTGCAAGTCAAGTTTATAGTATTTATGTATATTTTTCTTTTTTCTTTGGCTGAATGGTAATTGAGTTTAAGTACTGAATACACAGTAGCTTTAAATATGGCTTAAAAGCACCTGCCTGGCAAGTGCAAGAACCAAGTTCAATCCCTGGTACCACACACTGTGGTGGCCCCACCCTGAGCTGGCCACTGAAACTGGATGTAATCCTAGTGCTGGGGAGGCTGAAACAGGAGGATTGTTATGAGTCTGAGCTTCACAGCAAGACCTTGTACTAAATATATAAATTTAAAAATAGTATGGTTTAAATTAATTCAAAGAAAAGAGAAATGGAAGATGGATGACCCACATTCTAACATTATGAAATTGGTATGATTAGCCACTGCCATGACAAAATGCAGGCATAAGTGGACCAGGGATCCAATCCACTATGGAAGATTTTTAGCACTTGAACAAGACAGACAATGATGGACACTTTAGTCATGACAGCTCCAAGTTTGAGCTTTGCTGGGCTTTGACACATAGTCTATAACAGAAGTTTAGAAGTGTGTTTGTAAAGTTATTTAAGTGCCAGGGAGATGGCTCAGTGGAATAAGCACTTCTTTGGCAAGCGTAAGGTCCTGAGTTCAATCTCTGGTTTTGCCAAAATAAAAAACTAAAGTTATGTAAGTCTGCATTCAAATGGCTTTCACATTTGAAAAGGAAAACAGGATGTAGTTTACCACACTTCTGGTGATATAAACTCTTACAATAAAAGACAAAACAAATTCAATAACTCAAATATATAATATTCATGGAATTGTTTCCTAGGGTTAGATCATTTATGTGACAGTTTCAAAATTTTAAAATCAGTGTTTAGGTTTTAATCCATCAGTCGTCCTTTGAAGAAAATCCTCAAAATTAATTCTTATGATTACCTTATTTTACTAGAGTCTCTCATAGGAGTTAAGTTCATTTCCAAAGGTGTAGCATTTTTGGGAGCTTGTGAGGGTATTTTTAACAAGAACCCTGCAGTTGAGAGTTTTTTAATCACTTTTAAAACCTGGACAAGAAACTCAGTGTCTCTAAACCTCAAGTTTCATATTTTTACTATAATAATAAAGAAAATAATACTTCATTGAATATTTCTACATTTGGTAGAACCGGGGATTGAAATCAATTTTATAAATTCTGGTTCAGCAACAGACAAGAAAAATTCTTTCAAGTGTTCTCTTTTCAAACTACTTTCCTGAGGAAGAGGACCCTTCAGGAAAGTCTTGTGATCTAATGTTTTTGTGACTCCACTTCTTTTGGCCAACTCCTGTACCTCCTTTAATTCCACTACATAAGTGATAAGGAGGAATTAGATAATTTTGCTTTGAAGAGAAAAACTGAGTGGCAGAACTGGCTGACATCTTAAGCTGTGCATTGTATTTTCTTTTCAAAGTGAGAGAGAATTGAGTATGTTTAAATGCATAAAGGATAGATGTTATTAGACTGGAAGAAATACAAACCAATCACAGAAGGAGGGTATAGAAAATGAATTGTGAGCTCTAGCATATGAGAGGAGTAATGGAGTCAGGCTTGAGGCAGGACACAGCCTCTGTGGTGAGAGCAGAATTAGCTTGGGAATGAGTAGAAAGATGAGAAATGTGTAGGTTTCATTAAGCAGACACCATGAGAACTTTTCTTATGCGTTTATTATTTGTGAAGGACGAGTCAAGACCACCAGCTAGTAGTCAGCTGGAAGATGGCAGAGTTGAGAATTTGAGAGATAAAAAAGTTTTAAGTAGCCAGTGAAGAGGAAAACCGACCTGGTGGCTTAATTACTTTTCTCATTGTTGAGCCAAAATATTCAGCATCCAAAATGAAAGACAGACATGCTTATTAGGCTCACAGTTTCTGGAGGGTTCAATCCAGAGTCTGCTGGTTCCAGGGCAGGATGGCTTGGCAGAGAGGCATTGGGAAGAAGAAACAGCTCATGGTGGGGTGGCAGAAGGCAGAAAAATAGCAAGCAACAAAGAATCTTCACAGCACTCTTTCTGTCCCTCAGATTGTTTAGGGCTGGGAGCACTAGAGCCTAGCGAGGGCCTTTCTGTTATCCACTCCCACACTTACACCAAACCAATCAGTGGACAAATTGAGTAATCACACATTCTTAATCTCAGCATCACACACTCTAGGTCCAGCCTCTTCTTAGAAGGACCACCTATGACTGCATGAGGCTTTGAGGGGACATCTAGACACAAGCGATGACATCTGGCAAGACCACGGTGAGGATGACAAGGCTATGCAGAAAGTGAGACATGGAGGCCACATTAGCTTCATTTTCAGTGTCCCTGCAGTGGTTTTGGTTTCAATGTTATGCTCTGTAGTCCAGACTGTGCACTTCCAAATGTATCCAAGATTGGATTTTTGTCACATTGTGCAAGAAAAGTAATTGATCAGTGAAGAAAGATGGTAAGAAGAATGCACATTCTCATGGGAACACTATGAAGACAGCAGGAGTCTGGGAAGGACGAGCAGGAGCACTCAACAGAATGCAGTCTATTTCAATTAGCACTTCTTTGACCACTATTGAGTGGTGAAGGTTTCTCATAAATTTGTTGGCAATATGTATTTCTTCCTAGGCATGTAATGAGAGAATGTACTTCTGGAAGGAAATTTTGTAAGAAATGGAATAACTTATTCTTTAAGAATATATTATACTTATCAAGATACATATTTTGAATATTTTCCATACATTCAAAATAAAATCCACCAAATTAAAGTGGCTATAAAATTAAATATAATTTAAATTTCATTTAAATTGATTACACCTACATAAAATTAATACTTGCAGTCTACTAACTAAATTTCAAGTTCGCAGTAGGTAGTAGCTACCATATTAGGCTACGTAATGCACTGCTATAGACTTTTTTTAAAAACTGGAAAGTTAGGAAATTCATTGCTGCTTTTGTTTTTGATGTTTTTACATACATTTAAATCCTTCTTAGAAATGTGTTTTCCATCCTCCAACATTATATGAATGTTATTTTTATTTTCTTTCTACAATTTTAAAAAGGTGTTTACACTGTAATGTGTTTGGGATATATTTTATTATATTGAATGAGCTAAAATATATATTTCCAAATGTTTAACCATAAATCTTAATGAAATTAAAAGCAGCTGAAATGAGATCAGGCAATGACTAAATATTCATAGTTTATTTATTGGATATTATTATATAGATTTTCCCGTTAGAATTAATTTCACTCTGATGAATATTTATCAAGGAGCTTAATAAATAAAGATTAAAACATGATAACATGCTCATGAACTTCATAGCTTAGAAAGAAAGCTATGAATAAATGTTCATAATATTGCACAAATATATTTGTAGGTGTATGGCAATCTAATGTGACTTCAAATATTATGAGAATAGACTCTGGAAAGTTATGAAGGATTGAGATTAACATGTGGTGAGGGACCACTTGCTCGAGGGCCCCCATCTTGTCCCTCTCTTGGACAGGTGCTTTCTTTCCCTTAATAAATATATTCTGCTCATAAAAAAAGAAAAAAAATACATGTGGTAGTGATGGTGGTTTTGTGTGTGTGTGTACATGTGTATAGGTGTGCATGCATGAGTGCCCGTATAGGTGAGGGTGGGGAGGAGGAAGAGTGAGAAGAGAAAATGTGAGCAAATATGGTAAAAGTAAATTGTGATATTATACCTTGTAAGCCATGCTAGGATTTGGTCTCTGGAAAGAAAGATCTGTTTAATTTGGTTAAATATCATGGGCAGATATGTCAGGTAGCCACTCCAGTTGCAGCTCATATGAGAGCTAAGCAACACCTTGACTGAAGAAGGTCTAATAGTGGGGTGCATTCTAGTGACTCTTGGAAGATAGAGCTAGTATTAGAAATTGGTAGTGATTGAATTTTGAGCAAACCACTGATTAAGATATAACCCAGGTTATACCTATAAAGAAAAGTATAACCCAGATTCTGCTGATAATGACTCAGGAAAGCTATTAAGTGATGTGTCATTACCATGTTACTATCATTTTCTTATCAGAATTCTAAATAACTAGATATGATTTCCTTATGCTTGAAGATAGTTAGAATTTACTTCATAAGAGTATCCTAATACTGAAGAAACATTTACTTACCTAGGTTCATCTCATTGCCAAGCTTAATAAGTTCAGCAATGAGATGAACCTAGGTAAGTAAATATTTCTTAAGTTTAACATGGAAATGTCAATCATATATTAAATTTTAAAAAGATTAAATGGTTTATAGGTAAACACACACACACACACACACACACACACACACACATATATATATATATGTTGGTTTCTAGATACAAATGAATCACTTTTTTATTTATTGGGTTGGTTCTGGAAAGAGTTAGAAGAGCTTCAAATTTCTCTAAATTTTCTAAATAAAGTTCCAAAGCATATCTTATCAGAGAAAACAGAATTTTTTTGAATAAGAAAAAGTGCTGTGGTTAAACAGAGCACCTATTTATATGTTTTATTTGGGACCAACTGAATCAGCGAAGAATGAAATTACTGTATTTGGAAGATCTGACATTTGATATTTTTCCATCGCTACTAAGAGTCTAAAAGTTAGTGTAAGGACAATAAATAAGAAGAAATTACCTGTGTGTCCTGCAATTATATATTCTGGGTTTTCTTCCTTGCAAAATATTTAATAGAAAAGCTGTAATTATTTTCTTGAAAAGCATAATCCAGCCCTAAGCCAATGTACTGAAAATTAAATTTAGTTTTCACTGGTTTTAGGACGTGCTTCCACAAATGACTTCAAGTTGCATTTCCTAAGATTTATGGAAAGCAAATATCTCATCTAAAAGCCAATTCTATTGTTTGACAGGTGAAAATGAGGTATTTCTATTAATATTACATTTGACTAATATTTTTCCATTAAGAATTTAAAGTTGCCAGACTGTTTTTAGAAGACTCTGTTCCTTTACCATTCTTTTTTTTCCAGCTGAAAAAAATATCTTTTAAGGATTTTAAATTTTGTTTAATTATTGATGCTATTTCCCAGAAAAGATTAAAGACTATCGGGCTTTTGCGTAATATGTCACTGGTTGAATTACCTTTGATTCTAATTTTTTTTTTCCCTGTGAAGCCTATGAAAATTTTAGGCTTTTTAAAAAATAGTAGTCAGTACAGTTTGGGAAAATAAAGTCTGTTAAAAGAAAAAAAAGAGAGAAAACGTCTAATGCTAGAACTATTTCAAGTGAATGTAAGATGTTTTCTCTTTACCCTTTAAAAAGACAGCTTACTTACCTTGATGAAATTAAGACTTTTCCATGGAGGTGAGTGACTGACTCATAAATACAGGCTCCCCTCAAATGTCTGTTTCTGGAAATCAATTGCTCAAAACTAACAACGGCAAAAGTGGTCAGGATGTGTGGAGAGGATGATTTAATGACAGGGAAGGACTTTTCGTAAATGTGCAACCTACAGGACACTTTCTAAACTTACTGGTAACTGTACATCGATAATACCCAGTATATAAACTAACCCTTACAAACAAATCAAAGAAGCAAGCTTCATCATCCTTCAACTAAATTACTTCTGAGGGAACTGGCAAATATCTTGGAAATATTTGCAAGATTATTTATGACATTGAAAAAGTAACACTGCAAACATGTTCTCTGTGGTATTATCTTACTGGGGTTCCTTTTACTATACCAAAATGAATTAAATAGTAAATATTACACAGCATACATTAGGTTGTTTGACATTAAAATAGCAAAAATTCACAAAAGGCAGTAAAGGTAATTAAAATAAAGACAGAATTCAGGTCTATTCCAAATCCTTCTTGTCAAAAATATAGAAGTGATTCAATTAGTAACCAATCATTTTTATGACCAGCATTTCAAAGAAAAGTAAAAGTGAAAAAAGGAGCCATAAGTGGTTAGAAACAATTGAAGTATATAAATCAGTGCTGAGTTTCTTGCTGTATATCAGGTTCACAGCACAAGTAACTGCAAAATAAATTTATAACAGAAGCAATTGGGTAGGTATTAAGACTATTAAAGGGTGATAATGTTAGTGTGACTGTAGCTTTTAAATGAGTTCTCATTTTAAGTATATTATATATGAAATATCACCAGTGAAATGATAATGGGATTTGTGATTTCTCTCAAATAAAATGAAACAGAAGAGAGACTTGGGGAAAAGTGGGTGAAGAAAAAGATTGTGCATAAGTTCAGATCATTGGTGATGAGTACAGCAAGGTCCACTGTGCTGCCTGCATGCTTCTGCATATGCTTGAGGTTTTGTATACATGTGTAGTTATATAAAGAAAATTACATATTGCAGACAATTTCCTATCATCACTCTGGTCCTTGTATGGTAGCAAATTCAAGATAAAATTACCAGGAAAATTCCAAACATAACAATTATAAGAAACTGTCACCCCCATCATCACTGTCATTATGATTGTCACTTCATCTTGGCTACCTATGTAGCAGGCATTGGATCAGTATGTTCTGTATTATACCACATTCAACCATTATATCCTATCCCTTGAGTTAATCATATTAACATCTTTTCTCAGATGTGAAACCTAAGATTTAGTTATCCGATGGAACATTATCAAGTTTAGGCATAGACTGAGTAGCGATTACTAAATTATGTTTGCTGGTTTACATTATCAGTCTACTTGGTAGAGTTTGTTATGCTAAGGGGCTTGGAGACATTAGATAAATATGTGAAAAATATGTAAATGGACATGATCCACATGACAGCTCTTTGATTAGTCAGAGTTTGTTATAATTCCAGCTACATCCATAGAAATTTGTTAGATACTCAAACGAAGGAATTGGAATCTAATGTCCTGAAGAAAGATTAAAAAGAAAGCACAGGACCTAGGTGTGTTCTGATTTTAAATTATTAGCATAAGAAAGTTGAAGTTGTGCTAACAAGAAGGACATTTTATGTATTTGGTTTGGGGAGTATATTTGGTTTTTTATGGTTTGTCCAGCATTGGAAATAAGGACTAAAATAAGTAATTATACTAAAGTAGAACTTGGGGTCAGATTTCTACTGTCATACATGATTCAGCTATAGCTTATTGCCCATTCAGTCTCTCTGGCTCTGCTTTGAGTAGTTCTCTTACATAGGAGAGGTTGGCCAATTGATGAAAGGCTACATTCCACCTCTTCATGCTTGAGGGGTTGGTCAGTTGTTGACGTATACCTATTTGTCCATATCTTGCCCATTTTGTTACTGTATTATCATATGTATCATGTGATGAGAAAATAACTGTGCAAAAGTATTTAAGACTAGATAGCAACATTCAAGCCTCAAGATTATGACAGACACAAGAACAATTAGTAGTCTGTGTAGGAAGTTTTGTGTTCTGGAACCTCAATCAGAACCTAGAAATGCCCAACTCAATTGAAAACAAATTCCACGCAGCATATCCAGCACGATGATCACCTTCAGGGTTCAGATAGGTTTTATTTAAGAATGAGTACAGTCTTTTCGGTCAAGCCTGCTTCATTGATTCGTGTACAGCAGGAAGTATTAGCTATGGCACAGATACAGCCATGACTAGCCAACAAGAATCTGAACCAAGGGAATGGCCTATTTCTGCTGACAATGAATTGTGATTGATCTGCATGCTATCTAGGTCAGATATTTTTAATGGCTTGTATCAGAGTTAATGTTAGTTTCCTTAGTCTTTTTTTATATAAGCAATTCCTACTATTGGGAATACTGTTTTGATTGTTCAAATAAACAATGAGTCAGTAATTCTCTCAGGTGGAATGTCTGAATAATCAAGGGCTGTTTCACTTTGGAATTTGTGCTTGATCAGGTTTTCCAGTCCTAGTGATTTATAGAATTAAAGTCTCTGTGTATAGAAAAGTCTTAAACTACTATATCTGAAGCTCATGAATATTAATTCAAGGTAACAGCCTTAGACTTCATGATGACAAAGGAAGTAGTAACTGGTATTGCAAAAATATGAGTCATGGACAACCCCAAAATATTCCTGCTATGAAGTTGAGATTGTAACTATTATATTACACTAGCTAGGAATTCTATTTGAATCTATCAATATCTTCCAGTTATCAAGTAATTGGCTCATTATCCAGGCAAGATCATAGAATCAAATTTAGAATAATCTAAGGGCTGGGGAGATGGCTCAGTGGAATAAGCACTTCCCTGGCAAGTGCAAGGGCCTGAGTTCAATCCTCACTCTGCCAAAAAAAAAAAAAAAAAAAAAAGAATAGTCTAGAACATGATGATAGTAATTGGTTCTTTTTCCATGAGTAATAGAATAATCACAGATTGATTTATTTATACCCACTTGTCCATGTAGGTGCAAGTGGACATGCCATTAGCTATAATTTCCTCTGCTGTCATTACTTAAAGATTTTAAGGAGATCTGTGTATGTTTGACAAATAGAGCAGTCTATAATATTAATGAAAATAGCTGCTATTTAGAGAATCAGAATGACACAGAATGATTATATTCTGACTTAACAATTACAATAAAGACAAAGGGCATAACTGAGTTGATGGCACCTGATGACTACAGAAAAATAAAGAGAATTGTTGTAAGCAAGAATGCAAAACAATGTATAAAACTCAAAGTGGAGTTAGATATAGGTTGTGGTCAAAATAGTGGGCGGAAGCTTTCTACTATTTGAGTTCATCTCCTTTTCTCTTATGGTATTGGGTCAACTACATGCTTTTGAAAATAGGCTATTTCTATAGACATTGGAGAATTTACAATTCAAGCACTCTGTTGGAGAAGCCTTCCAATTATAGGTCAATAGTAAATATCTCATGATTGATTTCATGGAGTTTCGTGGCTGTGCTGTAGTTTCAAAGTAGTTGATAAGGTAGATATATTTTTCTTAGTTCAATGAGAAAAAAAGATTTGTAATAATAGTGTTTAGACATCATGTCTGCATCTTGTACTCTGAATGACTACTATGAAGACAACAATATGTAATGTATTAATTATTGTAACTGCCCTACTAACCTGTTTTGAAACTGTCTCATTTCTATTTCTTTCTCAATAAAATAAATTTTAAAAAAGTACTCGATATGGTCTTTTTCCAATATAGTTCATGATCAGTAATTTAAAAGATCAGTAATTTTTTAAATCAGACTTCTGTTCTAGTAGTTGTAATATCCCAGTTGAAGACTGTGTTTAGCAAGATACCATGAATAACTTAAAAAGTTGGTCCTGTTGGTGATGAGTCTCTTGTGATAGTTTGTCATTTCTTTGTGCAGCAGGACAGAGTCTAATATTGGAGGTAAGGCCCTGATTATCACATCATAGTCAAAAATTTATATGTCACTGAGGAATGGGTCATATGGCCATAAAGGTTGGTGAAGGTAACTTTGCCCTTCCAAAGAAGACTCAGGAAGTTCTGAAAATATCACCAAGTGTAATTTAGGAATACCATAGATTCTTTCAAACTTTCTATAAAATTGTGGGTAGACACTCCTAGTAAAAATCCAAAGAACGTGGAATTGGTATGTTGAAAAGGCATCTGCACTTTTACATTTATTCACATTAGCCATGAACTGAAGAATGAATAAAGAAATGGCACACAGATACACAGGGAATACTGTTCAGCTATGGAAAGAGTGAAATCCTGTCATTTACTAAGTGTAGATAGGACTGGAGTTCATTAAACTAAGTGAAAGACAAGTAGTGCAGGAACCCATTCATATGTAGGATTTAAAAAAAAGGTAATTTTATAAACTGAGAAGCAAATGGTGGCTATTACAGCCAGGGAGAGCAGGAAGAGGAAAGAGATAGAGAAGGTTGATTAAGGAGTGTTAAGATACAGTTAGGAAGGGCCGGGCGTGATGGCGCATGCCTGTAATCCCAGCACTCGGGAGGCTGAGACAGGAGGATTGTTGTGAGTTCGAGACCAGCCTGAGCTACAAAGTGAGCTTAAGGCCAGCCTGAACTGCATAGTGAGACCCTGTCTCAAAAAGACAAAAAAAAAAAAAAAAAAAAAAAAAAAAAAAAAAAAAAAAAAAAAAAAAA